>PVJN01033919.1:0-23100 GCA_004026805.1 Lasiurus borealis | reverse complement strand
GGAAGCGCGAGGTCTGCAAGCCGTCTTTGTCGCCGCGACCGCGACGGGCAGCCCCCGCACGGCTGCCGGCTGCCCTGTCATTACCTAGGGCAGCGCACCGCCCCCTCGCCGCTGCCACCCAAACATTTAGGTAAAAGCGACCCGGCAGGCACCGCAGGGCACCTCCCCTCTTGGGAGCCAGTCTGTGACCGTGACCTGCGCGGGCTCCGCTGGCCATGCCCCTGCCCCCGGGCAAGAGCGGCACCCCGCCCCCCCCAGGACCAGCCCTGGAGAGATGTCACATTCTGCCCTGAGTTACTGTTCTACTGTTTGCTATTCTCTGAGGCAGAAAGAGCTTCCTGTACCTGCCTGAATCCTGCTTCCTGAAGTTAGGAGCCAAATTCCTTTTTTTCTCTCCTTGGAGGGGGGGTGTGGGGACGAAGGGTTGATACTTGCCAGTAAAACGTTCCCTTTGTCAGCTGTTGAACAAGGTGCCCACAGATACCTGTTCCCAGGTGCCTTTGACAAGCGTGGAACCAGGCGGGTGGGAGGCAGAGCGCCGGAGGAGGCCAGGCTAGCCAGCGTCTTTGTTTCCGCCCTGGAGTTTTATCAGGAGGGATAAGTGCAATTACGTGCGCTGTTGACTTGAAGAAATGCACAGGAAGATGCTTTTGAAGGGACGGCCTTGCTGTGGCCACGGGCTGGGCATTGAGGGCACTGGATTCCAGCAGTTGGCTCTGCCACCAACCAAGTGTGAGGTGGAGCAAGTCCCTTCCTTATTCTGGGCTTCAGGACAGAGAAGGCGTGGCCTGGTCATCTCTAAGGGCACCTCCGGCTGGATGGCAAAGAAGAATGGGAAACAGAGAAGAGACAGGGAAACTATGGTGGTGCAGGAGGGAGCAGAGAAAAGAATCAAGATTCTCCCTTTTGAGCCCTGGCCAGTGTGGCTCAGTTGGTTGGGCATCTTCCAGGGTTTGAAGGGTTACAGGATGGATTCTGGTCGGGGTTTCAGCTTCATTCCCCATAGGGGGCAGGCATGTTTCTCTCTCCCTCTCCCTTCCTCTCTCTCTAAAAATCAATAAAAAAAAAATCTATCTTTGAGTCCTTTAACGAGATTAACATGAAAACTAGGAAGCACTTAGCCCTTCAGCAGGTGACCCTCCAGGTTCCTAGGGGCTTTCCAAAGCCTTTGGCATCCCAATTTGTGGCCAACAGAGTGACTAGGAGCCCTTGGTGTCTGAGCGAGTGTCCCCACTGCCCTGCAAAGGAGGGCAGGAGTCGGGGGGAATTCCAGGTCAGCTGGAAAATTACAGAGCCAAGAGAGCCTGCACGTGGTATTTTCCAGGCGTGGGGAAGGAGCACTGGGAGCAAGAGGGAGCTTTTCCGCCTCAGAGCAGTAGGAGTCCCCTTCTCCCTTCCCTCATCTTTCGCCCGACGCCTACATGCCTTACACCTTGTGCACCAACAGCCTGGTGTGAGATCCCGGACCCTCCCAGGGCCTGTTCACCTGGTAGGTGCCAGGTCACACCTTCCCAGTGCAGATGACCCTTCTGGACCAAGCCAGGTGGGTGCACTGCCCAGGGCCTGCCCTGCACAAGGTGCTGTGACAATGTTCCCATCTCCTCACGCCATCTCCACCCTGCAAAGGCTGGGTTCTCCTTTGAGGTCTATTTGCTTCTTCCCCTGTCTGCCTTAGGGTCATGGGTGAGCATCTTTTAAGTATAAAGGCCACCCCCTTTTTCTTCTGGTTAAGACCCCTCATGTAATAATAATAGTAGTCGCTAACTATTACTGATTGTGCCAAGCACTGTTCTAAATGCTTTTCGTGTACTTAACTCATTTAATTCTGACATTCAAAAGATAGGTACTATTTTCAGATAAACTGAGGCAGCCCTTCAGTGCAATCACTATCCTCTCAGCCCCTCCACACACACGCGCGCACGCACACACACACACACACACTCTACTCCCCAGCCACTTCCCTTTTATAGGAAATGGGGATGACGTGAGGAGCAAGGCCATCCTTGGGGACCTGCTAATTGTCTGGCTGAATATTGGAGAAACCAAAGATGCTGGCAAAGATGCATTAGCAGTTTCTCCCCCCGTCCCCCACAGCCCCTTCCCATTATCCTTGGGCTCAGAGCAAGCATTATTCTCTTCCTACAGAACAAGCTACCTAGCTGGGGCTGGTTACCCTGGGAGAAGGCTGAGAAACCAGGAGCACACCGAGTTCTCCTGATGCTCCTATCTCCTCTTGCCATCTCCACCATCCATCGGCCGTGGTCCCCTTTGAGGTCTCTTTGCTTCGTCCCCTGCCTGCTTTAAGTTCAGGGGCGAGCAGTCTTTTAAGTATAAAGGCCACCAGCAGGGCCAAACACTGGCTATGGACTTGGAAGGGGGAGGGAGAGGTCCTCTGGACACAATTCTATTTCTGGGATTTTGCTTTGTGGCAAAATAATGATATATATCAAAAGTATGTGGCTGGGCCCAGTGTGGCTCAGTGGTTGAGTGTCGACCCAAGAGGTCATTAGTTCGATTCCCTGTCTAGGCATATATCTGGGTTACAGGCTCAATCCCCAGTGGGGGCAGGCAGGAGGCAGCCAATCAATGATTCTTACTCACCATTGATGTTTCCATCTCTCCCTTTTCCTTCCTCCCTGAAATCAATAAAGAAATATATATATTTTTTAAAAGTATGTGTATGATATTCATCTCATTCTTCATAATAGTGAAAAATTAGAAATAATTTACATGTAGGATAATAAAGCAAAATTATTAAAAAATCCATATAATGGAACATTATGCTGCCATTGAAAGTGGTGATGATGGAAGAATTTTAATTAACTGGGAAATGTTTATAAAACACTAGAGGCCCAATGCACCACATTTGTGCACTGAGGGAGGGGGAGAGCGGTCCCTCAACCCTGCCTCTCTCAGTCCAGGACCCCTCAGGGGATGTCCGACTGCCAGCTTAGGAATAAGCCTAAGCTGGCAGTCGGACATCCCCTGAGGGGGTCCTTAGCGTAGAGGCAGAAGAGGCTACTGCTACCACCGCTGCACTCACCAGTTGTGGGCTCAGCTCCCCATGTGGGAGCACACTGACCACCAGGGGGCAGCTCCTGCATTGAGCGTCTGCCCCCTGGAGGTCAGTGTGTGTCATAGCAACTGGTGGTTCTGCCGTTTGGTCGATTTGCATATTAGGGTTTTGTTATATAGGCTTACCAATGAAAACAGCCAGCTACAAAATAGTAATTACAATACTGGAGCTCGGTTGGTTGGAGTTTCTTCCTGTGCACCAGAAGTTTGTGGGTTCGATTCCCAGTCAGAGGACATACCTGGGGTTGCCTGTTCCATTCCTGGTCAGGGCATGTATGGAAGGCAAACAATATATCTCTTTCACTTTGATGTTTCTCTCTCTATTCTCCCCTCTCTAAAAAAATATCAATTAAAAGTAGGTGAACACTAATGCAATGCGATCTCCTGAACTGGATCTTGGAATAGAAATGGGGTATTAGTGGAAAGCTGGTGGGAACTGAATAAGATCTGCAGTTTAGTAAGTGGTACTGCAGTATTAATTTCTTGGTTTTGATCATTGTTCTATGGTTATGTTCATACCAGGGGAAAGTTGTGGGCTCGATCCCCAGTAGGGGGCTATCACTGATGTTTCTATTTTTCTCTCCCTCTCCCTTCTTCTCTAAAATCAATTAAAAAAAAAAATTTTTTTTTTTTACAAAAGGGAATGGCTTCAGAGGGCCAACCTAGACCAGAGGAGAGAGTTATGAGGAGCCAGATCATAGGTGCGTTCACTAAGGGGCAGGTCCGAAGCAGCTTTAAACAGATGAAGTGTGGGCGGTGAGGGGCTCTGCAGGGCTCTCAGGCACTGGGTAAGGGGTGAGCCTAGATGAGCACAATAGTCCTTTCCAGCTCTGAGAGTCAATGAAACCCATCCACTCTCCTCTCAAAGGCAGGAACTCTGTCTGGCAGCCTCCCATATGAGGGGGTGGGGGGTGGGGGGAGGAGGCACCAGCAGAATGCTCTGTCAAGGAAGCCTAGTTCAAAGCCTAGAACTGAACCTGCTCAATGTTAGAAACTGAAGTAACAGGACAGATTGGGACTGGGGTTCGATGCTTGATGGGACTCGTTCAGGGCATTAAGCAGAGGCAAAAACTGTAATGCTGTCCCTTCCCTTTCAGGTTTCAGGCGTGCACCAGACAGTCTTCCTAAGCCAGGCTCTAAATAGGAAAGACACTTCGTTAACTGGGCTGGGCTGTGAAATGCCTGGAGCAAGGAGGTGATTACTTCACGGTGAATACCCAGAATTCTGCTCTGGAGCTGGGTGCCTGAGGGGCTAACTACGGGTGGGTTGGGAAAGGGGAGGGACAGCCTGAGGCGACAGAGCTGCCAGCTCCACACCCCCACACAGGTCCTGCACAGGAGTCAAGGAGATGCCATGTGCTTCCGTATTAAAAATGTGACTCAGGGACCAGATAGATCCAAGGCCACTTACTATGCATCTAGACATTCCGTTCTCATTCAATAAGCATTTATTAAGTAATAATTATGAATCAGGCTTGATGCTACAATATAGTAACCTTACGCCTGCAAGTGAATCACTTAACTTCTGAGTCTCATATCAATTTCTAATCAGAGCTCTGGCCGGTTAGCGCCAAGGTTTTGGGCTCAATCCCTGCTCAGGGCACATATAAGAAGCAACCAACAAATGAATCTATAAATAAATGGAACAATCAATCTCTCTCTCTCCCCCCCCCCTTTCTCTATCTCTCTCAATCAATAAATAAAATAAATGTATGCAGAAAGCTCATTGGGAATAATGAGGGATATTGTGTAAGCAATGTCCTTGGAGGAGAATCTCAATGCTGTTTGTTCATTCTGTCTTGTGTTCAGAATCCTAAATGATATGTAGCACATACAAGGAACACCCTCTGCCCTCATGGAGGTTTCTGTCTTCTCTGGGAAATGAGAGTGATGCAAAAAGATTACTCAGCAGCATGTCGGCCAAATCTCCAGGCCCTGAACCAGCTCCAGAGGCTAAGCGATCAGAGCCCAGTGGGATAAACCCAGGGAAGCTGGGCAGCGCGGGGAAATTTTGAACTGAGTGTTTAAGTCAGCGAGCCGGTGCCAGTGAATGATAATTACTTGTTTCTGGTCTGTGCTTAACGGCTTACAAAGCACTTTCACAGACATCGTCAGGTTCAGTTCTCACAGTTCCTGTAAGATAGGCAGGTGCCACCTGGTTTTACAGTTGGGGAAATTGGGGTCAAGGAACTTGCCCAGGGTCGCAGAGCTAACGCCCTCGCCCTCGTCCTCACCCTTGCATCTGCATCGCTCAGAGCCCTGCGGTCCCTGCGAGGCAGCAGAAGCCAGGCCCGGCTCTCACTGCCTCAGTGCTGCACCTTGGTGTTGCTACAGCAGCAGCAGGTCCAGACAGGGCCCAGATCAGCAGGCAGAGGAGCTCAGAGTGCGGGAGTAGAGGGGTCAAGTGAGGGGCAGGAGGGTACAAAATCTCACTGCCATTTTCCTGTTTGGCTGACTCTAGACTGTGAGGCAGGAAGACAAGGAGGATGAGTCTGCTATGCCCGCCATCAAATGCTCTCACACTATTGACTTGCCCAGAGGCAAAGAGGGCCAAACAAAAGGGAAAACACTACCACTGCAGCAAGAAGGAATGGGAGTCAGACTAGAGGAGGGACTTTCCTGGGCACCTGAGATAAGATGTAACATCTCTAACCCCCTTCCCAAAGTATCCCCCGACTCCGAGCTCTCGGAGTCCAGTCCAATACAGCCCAGGGATAAGGGATGGGTGAGGTGGCATGTGGCAGGCCTCATCTTGGGGATCTAATACTGGGGATCCTGCAGGTTGGGTAGCTTTTCCCATTCTGGAAGGGATGGCCTGAATGTGCCAGGAGTTGTGGGGGATAGGGCTGAGGCTGAAGTGACTTTTGGCAGGATTTACTACTGAACCTGTGTGTGTGTCTGGGGGTGAGGGGAGCTGATACTAATTTAAGTGGCTATAAAGCCATTCTCACGGTCCTGATGAAATGCTCAAGGTAATAAGCAACTGAGTAATTAGTAATTAGGTTGTGAACTAAAGTCTTGCACGATCCATCCCCAGGCCTGCAGGAAAGAGAGGACAGGTCTGAGTCCAGGTACCAGGCAGGGCCACCAGCCCCAGACTCTGAAGCTCCAGAGGAGCAGAAGGATTTGGTGGGGACCCCCATCCCACCTCCCGCTCGGCTCCAAGGCCGAGAAAGGGAGGAGGAACAAGCCACAAAATCTGTAGCCTAGACCTTGTTTTGTTTTGTATCTTTCTTTTTAAAAATTTAACATATTTCTATTGATTTCAGAGAGGAAGGGAGGAAGAGAGAGAGAGACAGAAATATCAATGATAAGAAAGAATCGTCGATCAGCTGCCTCCTGCATGCCCCACACTGGGCAGGTGCTCTGACAGGGAATTGAACTATGACCTCCTGGTTCGTAGGTTCACACTCAACCACTGAGCTACATCGGCTTGATTTTCTTAATTCATTTCAAAGTCCCTCTCAGGGCTGCTGTGTACAATTACACGGTAGTGACTGAGCACCATCTAGCCATGTTGGCCAAAAGAGGCCGCCTCTGTTCAATGAAAACTGAAGACAAAGTTTGCTACAACATCTATCCCCTGCCCGTCCAGAGCTGACCGCCCAGCAGGTGAGGCAGCTGTGAGCAAGGTTTGGAGATGCCACACAACGCATGGGGTCTGCATTGGGAGCGGACAGGCCACTTCCCCCTCCCCCTCCCTCTCAGCAATGACAGCCCCTTTGATATTCCTCCACATTTGCATATTGTTTCCCACATTTTTTTCTTCTTCTCTATCCCCAGTTACTCTTTATTGTTCAACTCCATTGTTTTCCAGACTTTGTTTTTTCTTTTCTTAATTGATTTCAGAGTGCCTCCCAGGGCTGCCATGTGCTAATACAGTTGTACATGTTATTATTCACTTTGCAAGCACAAGTAGGCAAGGCTCTTGGCTGTACCTACCTTTTCTACTTTGCATAAAAGTGCTCTATGGGCTGGGAGTCACCCTGGCACCTTCGGTGGACCAGGCACTGTGCCCGGCACTGAGACATACTTCCTGTCCCGTCCTCCACTGGGTTCACTCTCCTCCTCCCCGTCCCGCCACTTTGATCCTGTGCCCTCACCAGGAATGGAGTCTTAGGACTAGGTAGTATGCAAAGATTATGGGTGCTGAGGTCACACAGACTCGGCTTGCTGACCTGCGCTGCCCTTACTAGCGGTAAACTTGGGGCAAATGACCTGCCGTTGCTGAGCCCAGACTGCCCTCGGTGAAGTGGGGATTATAGTTCCCACCCTGCAGGGCTGTGTGAGAATCGGAGAGGGCTTCGTTTCATGCTTGACAGAGCGGTAAATAATTACTGTCCTCCTTCCTTCCCTCCCATCCCCTGCCTCCCACCCGCCGCTCAGGGCCATTACCGGTTCTGTCCCATCACCCTGAGTCTATGTCTGAGTACCCATTCTATGAACACACTAGTCCCTTATAGGTAGATAGCACCGTTTGCAAAGCACTTGCTCAGACACCTCCCATTTGCCCTTTGCCACTCTGAGGGGTAGACAGGAAAGGTGTCAGACTTACCGAGGGTTTTGTGTCTCGGCTGGATTAGAACCCAAGCCCATTCCCTTTGTGCTGAACTCCCCCGGTGTCATATGGGGCTTTCTAGAACTTTACTGACACCTTCCAAGAATAATGGAGGGGAGAGGCAGGGGGCAGCCAAAACTGGCCCATTAAACACCTGTCCTCCACCCGCCCAGCCCAGCCCCAGAAGATGAGCAGCAGAGAGGAGAGCCAGGGTCCAGGAGAGGCTGTGGCACTGGCCTTGGTGGGAGGCAGACCACTGTCCCTCTGACGGCCAGCTGACACAGGAGGGTGGGCCCACCAGAGAGATGCTGCGGTCAGACCTCAAGCAGGCACAGGGAGCCGGTGAAGGGAGCCTGCCATGGCACCTGCAGGGCCTTCCTCCCCCCACTCACATCCCTAGATTTTACATAGCGTCTTAGCGATAGAAGCCTCCTGCCCTCTCGCTCTGCGTGGGCCATGCTCTGCTTAGTTTATCCAGACTCACTCACCTTGGGCCGGGTTCACCGTTAGTGCAAAGGGCAGGCTCCCTGCCCACAGGGACGGCGTGGACACAAAGGTCGTAGCTCATTCCCACAAACATCCCTTTCTGGCCTTTATGGTTTCAATGTGGTTTTGTGTACAGGCTGTCATTCCAACCTCCCAATGACCTGGGAGACAGGTATCATTAAAGGAGGGAAATGGGAACTTAGAGAAGGAGACAGTGACTGACTGGGGCCGCACGGCCCTAAGTGTTGGAGCCTGGCCTTGACCGCCAGTCCCCTGACCACGGCTACTTCCCAGGGAGGCGGCCTCAGGGGAGGAGGCTGCTGGGTGATGGCTGAGCAGGAGGCAGACAGACAGCGTCTGCTCTCTGAGAAGTCTGTGGTGAAAAGGGCCTTTTCTTCCTTCGAGGGAACAGGGGAGAGAGAGAGAGAGAGAGAGATAGAGAGAGAGAGAGAGAGAGAGAGAGAGAGAGTGTGGTGGGGGAGAGGAGGGTTGGCCCCAGCCCTGAGGACCTCCCGAGGGGGAGGAAGGACAGGGGGAAGGAAGGTGGCATCCCAACGGCACATCTGTGCACTGTGCCCCCTGAGCTGGGGACGGCAGCCGTGGCCCCTCCTGCTCCCGGCATCCCGTTCCTCCCGGGCACCCGGCTTTGTATTCGCATTTCGATTCTTATTCCTTCTCTCCACACCCCAGAGACTGTTGCACACATGTCCCCACCCCCAAGGCCACACAGCCGCCTCCGGGGATCTCCTGGCTCCATTGGCCGGCATCTCTGCCACAGGAAGCAGGAGCCTGACAAGGTGATTACAAGCTCCCCAGAGAGACAGGCCTGTCATTAGGAGCAGACATTCCACTTCCCGAAGCAGCGAGCTCCCTGTCACTGTCTGCTTCTAACAACCTTCCGCCCGGGCTTTCCTCCTGTAGGGGCCTGCGGGGAGGAGAGGGGTCCTAGGGTTCCTGTGTCGGGTGGGCTGACTTTGTCCTTGTCTAGAAAACACCAAGGGGAAAGGGAGGTTAGATGAGCTACCACAGGTCATGGGACTCCTTCCCCCCAAAGGCTTCATGGAGGTGCAGCTCCCCTAAGTCTCTCTGGAGTCCAGGAGGCTGACACTGCATCTGTGGCGAGGGGTGAGACAGGGCCTCCTACAGCAGGCAGCAGAAAGCCCAGGGCACGGGCCCCTGAGGTCCTGTGTCCACCACCTGCCACCCAGCCTCTTAGACAATCCCTTCCCCACTATAGAACCAGCCAGGAGCCTGCACGCGTCTTCTGTAAAGGACCAAATATAAATACTTTAGAGGCCACGTGGCCTCTGTCACAACTACTCAACTCTGCCCTTGTAACACAAAAGCAGGCACAGACACAGTGCACACGTGATGCGAATGGACATGGCTGTGTTCCAATAAAACTTTATGGATGGACCCTGAAATTTGAATTTCATACAATTTTCACATGTCATAAAATAATTTTCTTTTGATTTTTTTTCAACCACTTAAAAATGTGAAAACTTTTGCCCAAGATGGTTTGCTCAGTGGATAGAGTGTCGGCCTGCAGACTGAAGGGTCCCAGGTTCGATTCAAGTCAAGGACACATGCCTGGGTTGCGCGGGCTTGATCTCCAATGTGGAGTATACAGGAAACAGCAGATCAATGATTTCCTCTCATCACTGATGTTTCTATCTCTCTCTCCCTCTCCCTTCCTCTCTGAAATCAATAAAAATGAATTTAAAAAAATATGAAAAACCTGCCTGGCCTGTGTGGCTCAGGGATTGAGCATTGAGCTATGAACCAGGAGGTCACGGTTCAATTCCCAGTCAAGCCATATGCCTGGGTTGCAGCTTTGAAATCCAGTAGGGGGCGTGCAGGGGGCAACTGATCAATAATTCTCTCTCATCATTGATGTTTCTATTTCTCTCTCCCTCTTCCTTCCTCTTTGAAATCAAATATATATATTAAATGTGAAAACCCTTATTACTCATAGGCCATGTGAAAACCTGGATTTGGCCTTTGGGAGGCCGTTTTCTGTGTACTCTCCATCAGAGCAGCCTTGGTTATCGGCCTCCTTAAATAAAAAGAACAATAAAGTTGATTAAAGGGGTGTAACAGTACCCAGGCTCTATTTTGCTATCTTTGAATAATCCTGTGGATTTACTTTTTTTAAAAAAAATTGTATTTGTATTGATTTCAGAGAGGAAGGCAGAGGGAGAGAGAAATAGAAACATCAACTATGAGAGAGAATCATCGGTCAGCTACCTCCTGAACACCCCACACTGGGGATCAAGCCCACAACCCAGGCATATGGCCTGACCAGGAACTGAATCGTGACTTCTTGGTTCAGAGATCAATGATCAACCACTGAGCCTCACCATCCAGGCTGGATTTACTTTTCAAACCAGTGCTTACTCCATATCTATTTTTATGCTTTCACACAATTCTCTCATTCTCCCCACAATCTCATGAAGCCAACGGAAGCACTTCTCCTTGTCATCTGATGAAAATAATCCATGTCTCTGGGGCTGCACAATTACCATCTGGTTAAGCCGACGTCCAAACCTATCCTTGGTTTTCTAGTCTCTGCGGCCGGCATTCTGCCTTCGTTGTGGATCTCACCTGCTCCACTGCAACCTCAGGCGATTCATTAACATCCAACACATTATTAGGTAAGCCCCTTCCAGATGCTGGGGATACTCTGGTAAGTGGGACAGATAAGATCCTACATCCTGAAGTATACATTTCAGTAGGGAGAGACCACACTCATAACTAAGTAACTGCAATAGCTATGAAAGAAGAAAGACCAGAGGATGAGTTAGAGGGCCTGTGAGGGGTAGGGGGGAAGGTGGCTAGGGAGAGGGTCAAGAAAGAAAGGACTCTCTGAGGAGATGACACTTGAGCTGGATCGAGAAAAGTAAGAAGCCCACCGCAGGAAGATCTGAGAGGAAGGCACAGGAAGCCAGAACAGCAGATGCAAAGGTCCTGAGGCAGGACCAGCCAGTAAGAAAGATGAGTGCCAGGAATGGAAAGAAAGCCAGAGCAAGAGGAGGAGGCAGAGACGGGGTTGGGTAAGTAAACAGAAACCGGACTGTGAGAATTTTATTCTTGTGCAACAGGAAGACATAGAAGGAGTCAAGCAGAGGAGTGACATGACCTAATTTATGTTTTTAAAGACCGTTGTGGGCCCTGGCCAGGTAGCTCAGTTGGTTGGAGCATCGTCCCGATATGCCAAGGTGGTGAGTCCGATCCTTGGTCAGGGCACGTGCATGAACCATTCAAAGGATGCGTCATTTCGTTGTTTGGAACAACAAATGGATTTCTCTTATCTCTAAATCAATAAAAACAAATGTTAATAAAAGAAACTAAAGATCACTGTGGAGGTATAAGTCTGGCAGAGGGGAGAATCAATAAATTCAGTGAAAAAAGTGATGATGGGCACAAAGACGTTTGGAACAGACCAGAAAAGGACTTTTTCTGTGACCACTCTTATGGCATGGAGGGCCCTGAACAGGGTGGGAGGCTCCTTCTGATTGGTCACAGGCAAGGGGAACTCTGTCTCCATCTTCCTTCTCTTATCTCCCCTGCAGCCACCCCCACACTAGAGGAAACAAGCCCTCTGACACCCAAAAAGCCATGGGAGAGAGAACCGGCAGAGTGAGGCGGCCAAGGCATTTGGGAGGGTGGTGGCCTGCTGCCCCCTGTCCTCCCCACGACTGGCTTCAAAGGCCAGGGCTCTTCTCAGCCACAGCTCTGGCCCCAGCCTGGACCCGGGAGGCGCCAGAGGCCGGATGAGCAGATGAGAACAGGGAGCAGGGTGTCAAGAGCCTGCATCTCTGTCTCTTCCAGAGGAGAGACCCCAAGGGAGGCAATTCTTATTCAAAAGAAACAAGAGTGGGAACAAAGAGAGGGGGATTCTGTTTCCCCTTTTCCAGTGGCTACAGCTGGAGAAAGTTTCGTGCTAGGACCAGAAGGTTAAACATCTTGGTCAGGCTGGGAAGAGGGCAGTGCTGGGGCCAGGCAGTTTCTGGAAGGCGTTGGAGGCACCCAGGGCTTTGGCTACTTGGGGTTTAGAATTTGAAGGGAGGGCTGGTTTGTGGACAGTTTGCATGTGTTTGGAGGGGAAGGCATCCTGCTCAGCACACGCCAATAACCATTTCAAGAGGGATGCCCACTGTCCATCTCAGGCCTCTAGGAAAGCCAGCAGACGCTCCCCTTGAATGCAGGGAAGCCGAGTGGGAGGGGGCTGGAGCTCCTAGGCCCCTTTGCCTGGTCCTGCCGTGCTTTGAACTGACACCAATGCTGCAGAGGGCAGCAGCCTGCATCTCACCCAGCCGCAGCGGAGGCCCACCCCCCTGCCTCCACCCAAACCCACCCACCCCCCTGCCTTCACCCCAACCCACCCCACCCCCCTGCCTTCGCCCTAACCCACCTGGGAACTCTGAGGCTTCCTTTGGACCAACCCCCGCCCAAGGCCTCTCCTGTCAGCCTCGCTCCCATGGGGAGGGAAGGAAGGAGGGAAACGCGTTTATTCAGGGGCTTCTTCGCGGGAAGAACTTTATATACTCTGTTTTCTTGATTCCCTATGACTTTTCTGAGAAAGAGATTTATCTTCACTGACAGACCAGGAAGTGGTTTCAGAGATGCGAGTACCTTGCCCGGAACACACAGCTAAGAAGTGGTGGAGGTAAGATATGGATCAGGTCGGCTTCCAGAGCCCCGGCTCTCCCCCGAGGCCCTGGTGAGTCACTTCACACTACCAGGCTGTGTCCCTGCTTCCCTCTCACCTGGGTTTGGAACCCTTACCTGCCTTTGGTTTCCACTGCAATCTGCTGTCCCGTCATCCCGACTGCTTAGTGCCAGTGATGACCGTGTGTCTGTGGATCAATCCGTTTCGGTCAATCCTTTCTTCAGATGGTGCCCTGATGCTTGGCTGGTGGGTGAAGGTAACCGCCATCATTCATTCTCTCCTCTTCCTTCACCCCGAGCCGGGCAAAAGTGCCAGAGCAGACTGTCCTCTGTCACTGAGGGACATAGGCTGAGGGTCCACCGGGGGCCTGAATGAAGCTGTCACCGGGTAAAGGGACCACCTGACGCTCACATAAAACCTAGCCGAGAACGACCACCACGGCTGTGTGTGTAAATGCCCCGAAGTGGTAGCAACCTCAGTGTCCTCGACAGGTGGACAGTTAACACGCTCTGGTCCTCGCAACCACGAGTGCCAACTCGCCCACACAGAGGGAAGAGCTGCCTCGGCCCAGGGCACCCTGGGCGGCGAACAGCAAGGCCCAGAGAACCCGGTGCTATGGGGTTCCTTCCACAGAACATTTTAAAAATAAAGCTCCAGAAAGGACGCACAGAATAATGGTTGCCCAGGGCTAGGGATGTGTGAGGAGGCTGTGGTTTTACAGGGCAACCGGAGGGGTCCCTGTTCGCGGCCGTGTTGTAACTGTTAGAATTGAAACGTGACAGGGCAGGCATACACATGTACAGATAGATTGCACAGACCTAATGACACACATGCATTGCACGCATGCAAAGTACCTTGGGGATTCGGAATAAGATCTGGGGATTGTATTGGAGTCACACCCTGGCTGTGATGTACTATACCAGCAGTTCTGCAAAACTTTATAACAGGGGGGAAACTGGGCGAAGCACACAGGGGATCTCTCTCTGTGTTGTTATTATTATGTTAACTGCCTGTGAATTTATGATGATCTCAATAAAAAAATCCAATTATAAAAGAAAGACTTAAGAGATCCCCTGTGCTCAAGAGGCTTAGAGTCTCCACGTGCCCCGTTTCTTTTCTCTGCTCCTCTCGCTCCAGGCTGGATGTAGCTGAAGCAGAGGAAGTGGCTCTCCGGGGAAGAAATTGCCGAGAGGGCAGTGAACGACCAGAAGCTCTGCCTGTGTTTCCAATCCCAATCTCCTCCCAAACTTGGGCACTTTTTTCACTTTATTTTATTTTTATTTTTTAAATATATTTTATTGATTTTTTACAGAGAGAAAGGGAGAGGGATAGAGAGTTAGAAACATCGATGAGACATCGATCAGCTGCCTCTTGCACGCCCCCTGCTGGGGATGTGCCTGCAATCAAGGTACATGCCCTTGACCGGAATCAAACCTGGGACCTTTCAGTCTTCCACTGAGCCAAACCGGTTTCGGCTTTTTTCACTTTATTGGTTAAGGTATTACATATGTGTCCGTATCCCCTCATTGCCCTGGCGTTTCGTAGAGGAGAATCAGGAGGGGGCACTTAGAACCTTGGAGTAGCCGAGGTCATGGGGTCCGAGAAAGCAACAGAGAGGCCGCTCCCTCCCGGCTGCCCAGCATGGAGTCCCTGTGGGAACAGAGAGACTGCTGAACCACGGTGGGGTGTGTCCTCTCTCTTCCTCTCTCTGTCTCTCCCCCTCCTTCCCCCCAGTAGTAGAAAGAGGAAAGGTGCCCCTAACACTCACATCATCCTGGAATCTGCTTCATGAGTAACTTTTCTGGGGAAGCAGCAGCCCAGCTGTTTCCTGCCCCATAAACGCTCCCTCCTCGCCCCCCTCACCTATAGCCCCTCTTGGGACTGTTTTCTAAAGCCGCCTCCCACGGGTTCTGCTGACGGAGGGGGACCCTGAGGGAGAGGAAAGCTTGGCAGCCCTGTCCCAGGAGCTCAGCCAACGCCCCCACCCCCCACCGCCCGCCTCCCCTCTGTGTCCCAGCCCCCTCCAGCCAAGCTGGAGCAGCCGGCTCTGTCCCCAGCAGCTGTACACAGCAGGGGTGGGAGGGCCACACTCCCTCTCACTCCCAGGCAGCAGCTGAGGGACAGTGAATAAACAACTCAGCTTCCCCAGGGCCCTCGTGACACGGGCCTCTTTCCACCACCTAATCTCAGCCTGGCCTCGGTTTCCTCACAGCATCCGTGCCACAGCCATGCCCGGCGGGCTCCTGCTGGGGGCGGGCACTTTCCCTCCAGAGTGGGCCGGGCACTCCCGGGAAGGGCAGGGGAGGCCAGGAGCCCGAGCAGCTGCCTCCTTTCTTGTCCTTCCCGTGATGCCCACGACCAACCGGGTATCAGGCACTGGGCATCCCAGCTCAGCTGAGAAAGGATTTCCTTTCCTAAAGAGCATGCGGTTAGCTGGGGAGACAGAGAGGGGACCCAGAGGGGAACACGGCCTTTGGCTGCGGTGATGAGCAGAGCTCGGAGAGAAGCTCCTGCCGGCTTCCCAGCCTCCAGGCACACAAACACTGGAGGCGCTGCCCGTTCCTCTCACAGACGAGCACGGCCACATTCAGGCGGCTCTGTTGGTTGGAGCATCATCCTGAACACTGAACAGCATCAGGTTCGATTCCCAGTCAGGACACACACTTCAGTTGTGGGTTTGCTCCCTGGTTAGGGCACATATGGGAGGCAACTGACTTACGTTTCTCTCTGGCATCGATATGTCTCTCTACTTCTCTCTCTCTCTTTCTCTCAAAATCAATAATAATAAAAAAAACTATTCTCAAGTGAGGATTAAAAAGAAAATCCTGCTACAAAGAGAGACATTAGGTGTCTGAGTGTATATGGAACAGCATTGAAATCTTGTGGACTCAGGTGCAGGATCACCCCTAGCCATGAGCCACTTCCTAGAGGAACTAGCTTGTCACCCTTTTTTCCCTACTTAAGTTTCATACTCTCTTTCTTTTTTAAAAAAATATATTTTATTGATTTTTTACAGAGAGGAAGAGAGGGGGATAGAGAGTTAGAAACATGGATGAGAGAGAAACATCTATAAGCAGGCCAGGTCTGTGCCCTTCCTGATGTCTGGCTCCATCCACAAGCACATGCCTTTGACCGGAATCAAACCTGGGACCTTTCAGTCTACAGGCTGATGCTCTATCCACTGAGGCAAATTGGTTTCGGTTCACACTCACTTTCACATTCACTCTCAGCTGTCCCCCCTCCCCAAGACTGAGCCGCCAGAGACCTGTCCTAGGCTGGCCGCTGGAGTCTATCCACCCAGGTGGGTGTAAATTCCAGGCCTCCCCTCACCCCACTCCCTTTTTTTTTTTTTCTATAGGAATCCACTGCAGCCTTAAGAGGGAGTTCGACCCCTCTCCTCCCCAGTTCACAATGGTATCGTTTTATTTCCTAGGCAACACTCCCATATTAAACGCTTCCTGAGGGATGCTTGCTAGCTATCTATTGTTTCCACCAAGTGCTACCCTCCCATCTGCCCAGGGAGATGTGACCAGCCAGGAGAGTGTTGCTTCGAGGCAGGCCGGGTCTGTGCCCTCCTGATGTCTGGCTCCATCCACAAGCACCCTACTGTGCATCAGAAGACCTGTCCTAGGCTGGCCGCTGGAGTCTATCCACCCAGGTGGGGTGTAAATTCCAGGCTCCTATTTCACAGCAAAGTATACACTGACTGGCCAGATTATGATGATCTTCTGAACACATAATAATCTGGCCACTCAATGTACATCCTATATAATAAAAGGCTAATATGCAAATTGTCCCCTCAACCAGGAGTTCGACCAGCAGGCAGGCTAGCCAACAGCCCATGTTCCCTGCCCTTGGCCAGGCTGGCCAGACCCCACCCATGCACGAATTAATGCACCGGGCCTCTAAAACACACACACACACACACACACACACACACACACACACATGTACTGAGTGGCCAGATTATTATACGTTCAGGGATATCATAATCTGGCCACACAGTGTAAATGAACAGATAGTGCCTGAAGCAAGGCACATGGAGGGGAGCAGAGAAGAGGTAGCCCAGAAGCATGGGGCTCAGGTGGCCGGTTGGTTCCCAGCCCTTCTTCCCATCTCCTTATTTACCTACATTGCACCACCATCCACCCTCAAGACAAAATAGTCAGAAGTGCAGTTTCCCTCAGCAACGGGCATGACAGGCCCTATGGTTCCGCAGCTGAGGCTGCTCCTCCCTCGGCTGTGGAGGCCTTATTACTTCTCGTCCCCGTGGGGAATGACTGCTGGGAGGCCTTTTGCCAGGCAGTGCCACTTCTGATCCTCACAGCCCTGAGCAGCGTGGGTTATGAACATCGTGAACAATCTGAGAAGCTAAACCCGGGGAGGTAAGCGTCTTGCCAAGGGTCTCGCTGGTTAGTGAAAACCAGAGCTCAAAACCAGGTCCATGACTTTCTGTCGAGAGGTTTGTATTTTTTGTTGTTTCATCATATCTCTCTTTTCATCTATTTTTGGTCAATTCACTGCTCCCCAAGCTCCTGCTAGTGGCTGCATATTCTGGGAAGCAAGCGAAAGGAGCCAAAAGGCAACTGGTCAGTGTCAATCAAAAGGTTGCCGAGGGTGGCGGTGTCAGGCTCTGGGATTGGAGCACGCTGTTGGCCTGTCTCCACTTCACTTTCTTCTTCTGTGATTGGGAATCATGATATTGCCTGCGCCTCATGGAACTACTGGGAGGATTCAATAGTAGAAGGCATGGGAAATGTTCAAGCGGGTTCCTGGATTCCTCAAACATAAGCACTCAAAAAGAGAAGCTACTGTTATAAGCAAGACATTGCAAGAGTACAAGTTATCCAGGGTGAGATGCAGGCCATTAAATGAGCAATATGCATGTTCTCTTTGCTCCAGTCTTTAAAAAATAAAAATAGCCGAAACCGGTTTGGCTCAGTGGATAGAGCGTCGGCCTAAGGACTGAAAGGTCCCAAGTTCAATTCTGGTCAAGGGCATGTACCTTGGTTGTGGGCACATCCCCAGTAGGAGGTGTGCAGGAGGCAGCTGATCGATGTTTCTCTAAAAATTCATGTTTCTAACTCTCTATCCTACTCCCTTCCTCTCTGTAAAAAAATCAATAAAAGATATTTAAAAAATAAAAAATCAGTATATATGTTGATTGATTGATTTCATAGAGGAAAGGGAAGAGAGAGATAGAAACATCAATGATGACAGAGAATTATCAATTGGCTGCCTCCTGCACACCCAACACTGGAAATCAAACCCAAAACCTGGGCCTGGGCCCTGACCGGGAATCTAACCATGACCTTCTGGTTCCCAGGTCGATGCTCTGAACCACACCAGCTGGACCTCTTTGCTCCAGTCTTAACATGAACATCTGGGGTTTGTCAAAGACATTTTCAGGGCCCAGTTGTTTTTAACAGAAAGGGAATGAAAAGAAAAATAAAACTCAGAACCAAGATCTGAATCTGTGAGAGGTTCAATAGCAGGCAGGATTCTTATCCAAAGTCACAGGATAAAAAGCGGATGTGTCAGAGGACGTAAAGGACAGTGGGATTCATCGAGGAGAAAAGGGTCCGTGTTATTCCCGGGGACTCCTGCACGGGGACAAGGCATCCAAGCGCAAAGGAAATGATTTCCAGGATTTAATTGGTGCTGTCATGCCAGACAGACAGGTGCTATACAGGTCTGTCTCAACATCACTGAGCAATCACTTCTCCAATATGAAAAAAAGGGTGAGGGTTTGCTCCAGCGGATCCTTTGGCCTGAGATAAACGAGCAATGGTTCTCCAGCTTTAGCGGACATTAGAACCAAACAGGAGGCTGGTTATACCCGAACTGTTGGGCCCCACCCTCAGAGTTTCTGAACCATTGGGACTGGGATGGGGCCGAAGAGAATGCATTCCATGGTGCATGTTTTGAACAAGTTCCCAGCTGTTGGACCAGGGATCACATTTTGAGAACCACTGGTTGAAAGCACCCTTAATACAGGTCCTTGCTTTCCAATACATAAAACAGTTGCATTGAATTATTAGCCTTTTCCTCTCTTTTATCACATTGATTGGAAATTGATGTGTATTCTCAATTAAGAATTTTATAATGAAAACAGAAAAAAAACAGACCCAGTAATCCCACTTCTAGGAATATATCCCAAGAAACTAGAAACACCAATCAGAAAGGATATATGCACCCCTATGTTCATAGCAGCACAATTCACCATAGCTAAGATTTGGAAATAGCCCAAATGCCCATCAGCAGATGAGTGGATTAGAAAACTATGGTACATCTACACAATGGAACACTATGCTGCTATAAAAAAAAAAAAGGAGGAATTCTTACCATTTGTAGCAGCATTAATGGACCTGGAGAGCATTATGTTAGTGAAATAAGCCAGTCAGAGAAAGATAAGTATCACATTGATCTCATTTGTGGAATATAATGAACAACATAAACTGATGAACAAAAACAGTTCAAGAGACAGAGAAACATCAATTAGACCATCAAATCTTGGAGGGAAGGTAGGGGAGGGAGGGGGTAAGGAGGAGAGATCAACCAAAGGACTTGTATGCATGCATATAAGCCTAACCAATGGACACAGACAACAGGGGGGTGAGGGCATGAGTGGGAGGGTAACAGGGGAATAAGAATACATATGTAACAGCTTAATCAATAAAGAAATTAATAAAAAAGAAATAACCCAGGCAATGAAAGAAAAATACCACATGATCTCACTCATTTATGGATAATAAAGAACATTATAACCTGATGAACCAAAAGATAGATACAGAGGCAGTAAAGCACTGAACAGACTGTCAAATTATATATATGCACATGCGGAAAGACTGAGGAGTGTTGGATAGGGGAAAGAGATCAACCAAAGGACTTGAATGCATGCATATAAGCACAGCAATGACACAAGACACTGGGGGCGGGGGAAGAGGAGGGCATGTGACAGGGGGAAGGGGAGGCTGGGGGAAGGTCAATGGGAAAAAAAAATATATGTACTACTCCATGTAATACTTTAAACAATTAAAAAAAAAAAAGAATTTTAGAACTTCCGGTTAGATCTTTGATCCATTTTGAGTTAATCTTTGTATATGGTATGAGGTTAATGTTCAAGGAAATAAATTTTGGGAAATATGCTTTCTACTGATTTACGTAAATTAGACTTCTATTTCTGAAATAAACCTCACACACTCTTACTTTTTGTAAGGCCAGGGCATAACTACTTTTAATTTGTATATACAATTGTTATAGCCATTTACAGAGTCCCAACTATGTAAGTAAAAGTTATTACACTGGTCATTTTATGTCTATGTAGATAAACTTACAGAGGCAGGGGTCCAAAAGAAAATCTAACGAAGTTCAAAATTATTTAAGTGGTATGCTGAAAAGAATATTCTTCTAATCATAAATAATTTTTGCCTTTGGGGTTTTGCGATTTGTGTGTGTGTTTTGCTTTGTGTGTTTTTTAAGGAAAATAGTAAAGATGAGAAAATATTTAATGTATAATATTTTAAAGTTTAATTTAAAATTTTATATTGGTATAATAATGTGTATATTATTATTTCCATTCTACTAGAGAAATATATGAAATATTTGATGGAAATTAATTTAAGAAAATTTTGTGTAGGAAAAATTTGGGGGGAACTATGATTTGTGCAATATATATGTTCCATAACAACTGTGTTTGAACAGATATTATTAAAGGAATATTCTTCCAATTAAAAAAAGAAAGAAAACAGAAAGTGTGATGGACACATGACAGAACTGATGGCCTGTCCAATGAGCAGAGAAAGTGCCCCCCTTATCCTATTCCTGTTGGTCCTTCACCATTGGATGCTTTCGCATGAGAACCTGCCTGTGTGCAAACCAGCTAGCATTCTGACTACCCTAGTTTTTAAGCTGTTTCCTTTTAATACCACACTCTTAAGAGGGAATGAAAAACCAGTTCTCACGACCTCAAATGCAGACACTTATCTGAAATGTTTAATGAAGGGGAAGCATGTGTCATGCACATCAACAGAACTGATGGTAATTGGGTTGAGAAAGTGAAAATTTTACTACAGACACAGGACCAGTTTTATCTCCTTAAGGGAGATTACATGACAAGAGGGACTTTCGCCTCCTGGGAGTTAACTTATCTCACAAGAAGCACAAGGATGTTCTTAAGATTAGATGGAAGAGTGATTACAAGATAACAGTCTCCTGACCAGAATTTCCCTATTTAGATAGTCTGGCCGTTACTCAACTTACATAAATCAAACATTTTTAAAAAAGGGCTCCTCACTATCTGCTGAAATTGGGTCTTTCTTCCCTAAAGACTGAAGAGAATTTGTGGGGGAGGAGGCATCCCTCTGTAGCTCGTCCCTGGGGGTGCAGTTGCCACGACGCTGTTTGTCTGTAACAGTCTCCTGACAGGGAGCCCCTACAAGTGTCCAGGGAAGCTCTAGCCCAGAGAACATGGGCAGTGGCCTGGCACCAGCCAGACATTTCAGTTGAGCCCCTGGGTTCTGTCCCTGATGACGGCTCCAATTGATAGTCTCCTGGCTTCCTTTCTGCTATTAAATTTAAAAGACTCGAGATACACAAATATAATGATTCATATACTAGGAAATGTGCCCCTGACAAGTACTTCCAATCAGTTTTGTTGTCCCAATGAGAGTTCCTTCCTTTGAAATGTATGTCCCATAACTAGGAATGTTTGTGACCATTAGATAAAAACATATTTCCCCAGGAGAAGCTGAATAGTCAAACCCCCATCAGTCCGGTGCAGTTCCACTATTCAAAGACCCCTTTACTAGAGCAGATGACCTGGGAGTTGCGGCTATTCTCCTCTCTCCTAAAAAACCACCCTAAATTGTGGCTGGTTAAAGTTTACCCCTTTGCCAGAGTGCTCTTACTAATAACTAACTCATTTGTGCTTCAGAGACCAACTGAAAGAGATTTCAGTTCGGCGGGAACGGTGCTCGGGCAGGCATGGACCCTGCCCGGGCGGGGGACACTGCGCTGTGGTTGAGGCCAGTGGGCCTGCAGCGCTTCTCTCCTGGGCGTTAGGTGCCCACAGCCTCACTCACTCTGCCCCTTTGACGCGGGGAATAATCTGCTTATTATTCTCAGAATATAAAAAGGAGAACTCAGCAAGATGAGGGGGGAGATGGCAAGGCGGGTGCCAGAGCCCAAGACCACCCTGTAAACGGATCTGCTTCATCCACCAGAGCTCGGCTAAAGCAGGTCATGCGATGAGAGGCGAGTGGGGTTTCAATGGAATAATCGGCGGCGGCTGTAGTGAGCAACGCTGCTGCTAAACACCTGCTGAACGTCTTATATTTGTCACATACATTTCCTGGGATAATCCAGTTTTAAGTATTTCCTGCTTTAGTTCCTTAAGCCATATAGTATCCCAGAAATGGCAATCTTCTCAGATCCACACTCTATTTACATTGTTTTTCCTGTTGGGGAGTAGGACAAAACTCTTCGGCTACACGGGCCTCATGATTTTCACTGTCAATAAATACAGCTTGGCAGATTCCGAGATGAACTCTGGAAGCAATACATGTGTTAGGCATTCCCATTCCCACTGCCTGGCATGAGTAGTGTGTCCCCACTTACACTTAACCTCCCCGAGCGGGCATCCGGCTCCCAGTGGCTGCTCACTGGTGTGGACTTCTAAAGAACAGTTAGTGACCCAGGAGACAAACACTAGGTCTTATTGCTTCACTGGAGGGTGTGGAAAGGGAATGAGAGAAATGCAGGAGAGAAGGGAAGAATGCTTTGCTGATAGCCAAGACTGGTCCATTGTGCCAGGTCCAGGACAACAACCTCTCTCTTTCACTGCTGCTGTGTACATCCTGTCTACCTGAAGTCACACCGGTCCCTTCCCTACAATGGAGCGCTGGAATAAGCCCTGCATTGTTCCCACTTTACCAAGAAATGCTATTTACCTTGTACTTGGGCCAACGGTGTGGCTCTCTGTAGGACAGCTGGTTCCCCAACCACTTCTAGGACTACCTAGTTCATGTATGAACAATATATTTGCCTCAAAAACACTAACCTCATGGAAACTGTGCACAAAGGGAGAGAGAGGAGGAGGAGGAAGAAAAGAGAGATAGTGTTAAATTGGGTCAGAGGCAGGAGGAAAAGACTCAGCGGGGAGCGGGGAGTAACTGAGATGTGGCATGCATTAGATATGAAGTTAGGATACTGAAGCCCCAGATTATGTTCCAAGATCTAAATAGAGTATCAGTGAGTTCTTGTGACTCCTAAAGACACTTAGTATTTTATAAAAGAGCTTTGTTATAAC
>PVJN01033918.1:0-23101 GCA_004026805.1 Lasiurus borealis | reverse complement strand
GGTGTGTGTGTGTGTGTCTGTGGTGTGTGTGTGTGTGTGTGTCTGTGTGTGTGTGAGGTGTGTGTGTGTGTGAGAGAGAGAGAGAGAGAGAGAGAGGTGCACTGATCTTGCCTGCAGCCCGGGCCCTGGCTGAAGGGAAGACTTCCCTCCCCGCGCCGTCCTGTCCTCGCCAAGACAAATGCTGAAGTGTTTGTTCTCTCGACGGTACCCCGAGTGCTAAAACCCCAGGACGCAAACAGATCCCCCCATTCTGCATTCAGCTCACACACAGCAAGTTGTGCAATCTCTCGGGGCCACGGCTCTTGCCAACAGAAAATTAAAACCAATTTGGCTACGGAATAAGGAGCCAGGGACATAACTCTCTTTTTCTTAATTTGCCAGGAAGCTGATGCTCCCGCCGGGATGAAAGGGAAGCGGGCAGAGAAAGGGGGGAGGGTGGGGAGGGGAGAAACGGGTCTCCCCTCTCTCCTCGCCGAACCACTGGCCACATTGAACCGAGAGCCGCAGCAGAGAGGTGCAGGGAGGCCGAGGTACAAGTTGTACTTGCTACCAACACACTCGCCGGCCAGCAGCATGGAATGAGCGAGGCAGGCTGTGCCAGTGCAGACACAGAGTCCTCCGTAGCGGCTCAGTCAGGAACACCGTCAGCGGGGAGTGATTTTACTGCGACCTGCTTTTTTTTTTTTAAATCTACCACGAAGACAGAGTGAATGCCACACGGCGGAGATGGGAATTCGGTAGAAGTGATTGTTTACATGTGTTGAATGCCGGCTCCCTGCCCTGCGTGTTCTAAGTGCTGTGTGTGTGTGTGTGTGTGTGTGTGTGTGTGTGTGTGTGTGTGTGTTTGGTAAAGCAATTCCACTTGACGGTGTACAGACTGAGCAACAGAAGGCGTAGAACCTCCCAAGGTCACACCGTTAGCCGGGGGCAAGGCCAGAACTGGAACCCACGCAGACCGGCACCAAAACCTGTGCTCTTTGCTGCTAGACGTACCGCCTCTCCGAAGCTCTCGATCTTGTGTTTTGTTTTTGTGTTTCTTTTCTACCCTGGCAGGTAGGGTGAGATAAGCATATAAAACAGCATTTTGAGATGTTCCTGATTTTTCACACCTCTCCCAATTTTACAGCGGAGTAAAGCAAATAGCGCCATGCACTCTTACTGGCCACACGGCATGTCTTAAAATGCTTACATGTGAGCAATGAAATCAGCCCTTGGAAGCCTTCCCCGAAAAGCCCAGCTGGTGTGGCTCAGTGGTTGGGTGTCGACCTGTGAACCAGGAGGTCACGGTTGATTCCCCGTCAGGGCACGTGCCTGGGTTATGGGCTCAGTCCCCAGTGTGGGGCGTGCAGGAGGCAGCTGATCAATGGTTCTCTCTCATCATTGATGTTTCTATCCCTCTCCTTTCCTCTCTGAAATCAATTAAAATACATATATAAAGTCTTCCAATAATAAATATGCCTACTATAATTATTTCATTGAACATTTTTCTCTAGGCCTCCATTTCTAAGTTAATAAAGTCAGTGAATACCACTAAAAAATAAACATTAAGACACTATTTCTACTGTTAAAAGTAAAACATGGAAACACACCATGTCAACGTTATTAATATGAACACCGTCCTCGCACACTTTCCTGGCACCGCAGCTCAGCCTGTGATTCCGCGATCACCGCTTGTCATTGGTGACAGGGACGCGCCCAGCACGGTTCTTGCTCTCCAGCAGGCCAGACCTAGATGTGCTCAATTAAGTCTGCCCTTCCTCTCCCCTTGCCTTCTTGCTTGTTACAAACCTATCCATGGGTAAAATTTAAAAACAAACAGAAGTAGCTGTGAGCGCAAGTTGCAGGGCCATTTGTTAAGGATCACCGTCACAGCACATCAGTAACTACCAGAAGAAATCATATTGGAACAGAGTGCAGTGACATTACCTTAAATCAGCTCCAATGTCTTTCTTTTTAAAAAAAGGAAAATTATTCCAGAACCCCAATATGTTATACTTACTGACCAGTGAGTTGCTCTGTGGTTTATAACTTGTGTCAACACACGTGTTGTGACGTGGCAGTTTAAGAATAGACCCGTGGGACAAATTTTGACACAGTCCAGTTCAGCTGCTCGCTCATTTATTCACTCATTCAACAAATTCTGACTGCGTGCCTCCAGGGTGTCAGGATCTGTTTGTCCCCTGGAAGCAGACTCATCGGAAGTTGAGTTCTCTACACCTTGTGCCCAATACAAATGTTCTGTGGCTCGACAGATATCGTTTTTATTTAATACTTTGGGCTTTTCTGCCTTCCCGCTTTCAGTCCTCTTTCCTGGCAGTCCCCAACCCAAATGAGTGGCTTTCTCTAGGATAGAGGTTTTCAGCCTTTTCCATCTCATGGCACACAAACTACTAAAATTCTGCGACACACCAGAAAATACAGTTTTTGCTGATCAGAACAAAAAAAAATTAGGTATAATTTTGATTCATTCACACTGGACAGCTGTTGCGTTGGCTGCTGTCATTTTTTTATTTGACAATTGAAGGGGAAAGAGGTCAGCGCTCCCAACTAAGTCTGATTTAAGTGCTCTTGCGGCACATGGGTGGACAATCACTGCTCTGGGAGATCAGAATGGAAGGTAGCGACATCCACCTGAGTACAAAGCACCCTCTAGGGATGTTGCTTCCCTCCTGAGTAGATCAGAGCATAATCATTTCAGAACCTCAGTGATGAGGCATCATGAGGCTGGTGCTCACTGTCACCCGTCTCAGCCGTTTGCCATCAGTCCACCTGCCATTGGTGGGAGGCAGATGGAGCAGAAAGGAGGGGACATGGTCTTCCTTCATGAGTGGAATAACAACACTCCTAGTGAGAGACATACGACTGGACAAGTGATTCAAGGGTTTCACACACACACACACACACACACACACACACACAATGGCCATTGACTTCTGACTCTGAGGTTGATTTGACAACAGGAAAGTCAAAGTCAGTCCTAGGAGGAGAGTTAAGGTGGTGAACCCTGAGGGGAAAAAATTACACAGTAGTTCTATCTGACTGTATTCCAAGTGTCATAATTAGATCTCGCTCTCTCTCTCTCTCTCCAACTATGAATATCAAAAAGATGATGGATTTATTCTGCTAGGGAATAATAACTTAAGAATTAAAGATCCTTGGGAAATCCTAAAACAGGAAATTATCCAATTTCTACAAGGCAATAGCAGTCTATCAAACTGTATTTATTTGCTTTTCTTAAAAAAAAAAAGACCTCATTGTTTACATGACTGCATTGGATTTTTATGAAGCCATAATAGAAACATACTGACTCATTGACAGAGCTTGAATGGATTCAGAAAATGCTGGAATAAAAATCTCCACCGGGTACTGGTTTTCTCATTGAAGAGAGGACTTCTGTGGCTTTTAAAAACAAATCCTGGAAACACGGGCGGTCGTTCGAGAGTGTGTTTGGAGTGATCCTACATCTAGGTCTCCTCTTATAGTTAATCACAACTACCACATAGGGCCGCTGGGAGGTGGATTTTTAACTTGTTACCAAAGCACAAAACCAGCCTCGTGTCTAAGCCAGCAGCTTTCTTCCTTTCAGAGCAGATGTGAAATGGGTTCTCTCGCGGTGGTGATGAGCCACAAGAGGGTGAGGGCACTGGTTGGGTTTCATTGAAAGTCACCTGGAGTCCTGTTGGAGGGTTATTAAGACAATTAGATTCAATTCTGCAAACACAGAGCTACCTCATGCGGGGGCCGTGGCAGCCACAGTGATGCTGAGACAATGGCTCCTCATCTCTGGATGCAGAAGCCCGGCCTCCCAGCAGCCCTCTTCCTAATTGGTTTCTGTGATCCTGTGACATTAACTAGGGAGCGAAGTACCTTGAACAGAAAGCAAATCTAAACAATGTGTTTCCTGGAACTCCTGAAACCTACACATCCTAGGTCAAACTTGGGGAAAGAGAAGTCGAGCATTTGATGCACATTTCACTTTGGAAGTCCTTTTCTCACATAATCGGCTTTCATAGCTACGTGATTTGTATGCCAGTGTGTTTTTTTCTGTGATGATAATTGACTTTGTTTTATGGAACTGATTTAGATTTATTTAGATTAAGTTAATTGCATTTTAACCTAATAGTTCCCATGCTTTACTTAGAACTTCAGAGTTTTCATTTAATTTAATATCTCTTACAATTTTTTCAAAGCCTAGTAGCTTTAACATTCATGGCACTTGCTCTGAAACCAGAACAAAGCATTTTAATACGTTATATTCTCTCACCCTATGAGGAGGATATGATTACTACCCCACTTTTACAGGTGATAAAGTTGAGGTTTCGTGAAACTAACTAACTTTCCTGAAATCATATAGCTACTGAGCAGCCACACTGGATGTTGCCTTATTTCCTTTCTCCCCAACCTACTCCTTCCACATTATCCATCTAGTACATTCTTTGGCCTCTCAAGCTTCAGACTTATGTGCTGTCTCCATATGAACCAACCAGCAGAGCCCTTCCCTGGACTCTGTGATTTTCAAGCTTTTGCTCAGTTCTGAAGTCCCCACCCTCATTCCAGACCATAGTTCACTCTTGTCTGCATTAATGGTTTCTGACCGGGGGTAATGTTGCCATCCTAGGATGTTTGTCAGTGTCTGGAGACATTTCTTGTCTCAACTGAGGGCAAGAAGGTGCTCCTAGATGCTAGGGATTGGAAACCAAGGATGTTGCTGAACATCCTAACGATGCACAAGACAAATCCCCACAACAAAGAATTCCTTAGTCCAAAATATCAATAGTGTAAGTCTGAGAAATCCTGATCTACATGATGCACCAAGGTTTAAAATAGGTCTTCTCCTATTGTGAATTCTGTTTTGACAATCTGTTTCACTAACTATGTTATCCGTAGGAACTAATCAAATACTTCCATATCTGCAGTGGCCAAGCACAAGGCCTTGTCCAAAATAGGCACTTAATACATATATCCGTAATGGCGAGCCACTCATCTCTTCATTCACTCACTTCCTTCATCATTCCACAGATACTTACCAAATATCATTCTCCGGCAGGTGCCAGTCTGGAACTGGGAGTAAAATGTGAGCAATATAGACATACCCTTGCTTTCCAGAAGCGTACAGTCTAGAGCAGTGGTTCTCAACCTTCCTAATGCCGTAACCCTTTAATACAGTTCTTTATGTTGTGGTGATCCCCAACCATAAAATTATTTTTGTCGCTACTTCATAACTGTAATGAATCTTAATGTAAATATCTGTGTTTTCTGATGGTCTTAGGAGACCCTGCTAGCTGTTTGCGACCCACAGGTTGAGAACCGCTGGTCTAGAGGGAATCTCAAACCACAGAGCAAGTGCTGAGTGCTGGGGTGGGAGACATATGGCGGCCAGGAGCTGGGGAAGGCACAGCAGGGGCGAATGCCAGAGGGGCAGGCTGGTGAGAGAGGTTTCCTGGAGGATGTTACCATTAAACAGGTGCTTGAAGAATGAGGGGGTAAAGGGTGGGGATTTAAACACACGAAGAAGAGAAAGTGTTCTAGACTGGAGAAATAGATGTAAGAAGGCCACAAGAAGAGAAAGGAACACAGAATCGGGGGCAAGGGGCATGGCACTCGGGCTGCAAGGGGCAAGTAGAAGGAAAGGAAGGGCCTAAAGCCATGTACCAATGTGTCAATTTTGTACCAGGGACAACGGGAAACCATCTGAAGGCTTTATGCAAAAGAGTGGCGAGATCTCATTTTGTTTTCAAAGAATCACTCTGTCTATACATCATATGTCATTGGAGAAATGCAAATTAAACTAACAATGAAATGTCACCACACACCTATTACAACGGCCAGAATCTGGAACTCTGACACCACCGAAGGCTAGCAAGGATGGGGAGTGATAGGAACTCTCGTTCATTGCTGATGGGAGTACAAAATGGCACGGCGACCTTAGAAAACAGTTCAGGGGGTTGTTACAAAACTAAACATATTCAGACCATATGATCCCGCAATCAAACGCCTTGGTATTTCCCCCAAAGGAGCTGAAAATGTATGTCCACAAAAAGAAACCTGCACATGGAAGTTTATAGCAACTTAATTCATACTTGCCAATACCTGGAAGCAACTAAGATGTCCCTCAGCTGGTGGGTGGATAAATAAACTGTGATACAACTAGGCAGCAGAATATTACTCAACCCTGAAAAGAAAGGAGCTCTGATGCCATAAAAAGATATGGAAGAAATGGAAATGCAGATGGCTAAGAGTCAGAAGCCCATCTGAAAAGGCAGCCTACTGTCTGATTCCAACTGTACGACACTCCAGAAGTGGAAAGACTATGGAAGATAATAAAAAGATAAGTACAGTGGTACCTCGAGATACGAGTTTAATTTGTTCCATAACCTTGAGGCGTGGGAAACTATGAGACGCTCAAGTCACAGTAAACTGGTGGGTCGTGTGGAGCCGGCCGATCCACATGATTACTCCTATCTCAAATGTTGCTTGTATTTCAAAGCAAAAATCGCTCGCTCAACGGCTCATATCTCAAAAATTTCGTATGTTAGGGCACTCGTATCTCGAGGTACCACTGTAGTTGCCCTGGGGTCAGAGCACAGAGGATTTCTGGGGCCTTGAAACCACTCTGTATGATCTCAGAATGATCCATACATTGGTTCAAACCCATAGAAGGTACAACCCTTAGGGTGGACCCTCATGTAAACTATGGACTTCGCATGATGATGATGTGTTAATGCAAGATCATCAGTTGTAACACACATACCACTCTGATGGGGGTGAGAGGAGGGCTGGACGTATTGGTAATGGGGGAGGCACGTGGGAGGAAAGGACATACTTGGGAAATCATCAGATGGTTTCCCGTTGTCCCTGGTACAAAATTGAAACATTGGTACATGGCTTTAGGCCCTTCCTTTCCTTCTACTTCCCCTAACTTTGCTATACTCCTAAAACTGCTCTAAAAAATAGAATCCATTCAAAAGAAAGAAAGAATCACTCCGGATACTGCACAGAGAATGGGCTGGCAGGTTGACAGTTATGACAGTCACAGGGAGGGATTTCTTTGGGGCACCAAAATGTCCCTACAAATTGATGCGAGGGACTTTGAAACGCGTGATGAGCGAGGAATCCTCTAAATCCTAATCAAGGGAGGTGGCTGCGGTGCACAAAAGTTGAAATCTTTTCAATTGTATTTCACTCCGTGGGAGAAGAACCGCATTGCCACAGGAGCATGTGAGCCTGGGGGCTAGGGCAGGAGGAGCGGAGAGAGGGAGCGGAGAGAGGGAGCGTTTCCCTGTGTGTCTCCAGCCGCAGACGTGGAGGCGTGGAGGCGCGGCCCAGCGGTAGCATGCAGGTTATTGGTCGGTCATAACTCGATGGCACCAGCTGTTAATTTCGTCCTGCCTGGTAGACATTCAATAAACATTTGTTTGCACCAAATTGGGTTAAATTGGATTCTGTGCTCACCGAGCAACTTTCTGATCACAATTTGGCTTCCTGTGAATTTTTTTCTGGGAGCAGAAAATGTACTGATTAGCTGACACAAATTTCCTAGCCCGGTTTTACATTTCTATTTTTGCCAGCAATGATGAAGCAAGTTGGCATTATGATCATATATATATATATACACACACACACACACACACACACACACACACACATATATATATATATATACATATATATATATATATATATATAATCTATCTATGTCTATAGGTAAACACCTAAACTGCCTCACACAACAATTTCGCCTACAGAAAACCCAACTGCCTTAAACAACGTGGGAATGGCTGGCTGCCAAAGCAGAAATCCCAGTGGGAGAACAGCTTTGGGGCCAGTTGACCCCACAGGATGGCTGGTGATGTCATGAAGGAGGCACGGTCTTCCTTTCCTCTGCTCCACTGCCCATGGTGCTTCATCCCAAATCTGATAACTCTCCTACTTGACTGGGTAACCTTGGTAACCATCAGAGTGACCCACTTGCTCCCTCACATCCAGGGGGAGAGGTTGGGTTTCCATGTTTCTGTCTCTCAAAGGGAGGATGCTCCTTCTTTCATTATCACATTAGTACAGATTGGGATAGGTCTGCCCATCCCTGAACCACTCATTGCCATTGCCGAGGGAGCAGAAGAAGGGGGATTATCTTGATTGGCTCAAATTAATGAAGACCAACCCTCAGAGCCTCGTCCGTCTCTCATCTCGCTCTGCTGCTGCACAGAGAGGAGGGGTGGGGTGGACATCAGACAGGCAACAAGCACATCCCCTACAGAGCCCGGCTGCTGCATTTTCAGATAGAGAAGCTAACGAATTTCCTCTTTACGCCACTTTGAATTGGATTTCTTTAAGATTTACTACAAAAGTTACCCTAACTGACATAGCAGCCAATGAATCCATCCTCAAGACCTACTGGCCTCTGCAGACCTTGAAAAAATCAGCTCCCTGAGTTAAAGACCCGCCCCTACATTGTGGGGAGCTCTCTGGTCTAATCCACATGTCTGTGCTACCTGCACCCTCTCATGGCCTGTCCCACCCCTAAATCTCCCTGGGTCTGTCACTCGCCTGGCTCATTAGCACCCTCTGAATGCTAGACTTTATAATTTACCATCACAGGACATCCTTTTCTCCCTGACCCCTGACCTCTGACCTTCTGTCATGTTTTGTGCACCAGTCATCCACTCAGGATTATATCCACTACTTGCTTCCCTTGCTGCTATTTTGGTCTTCCAAAGGAACAATACTAACTTTTATCTGTTACCTTTCTTAGCACTGGGTGATGTGCTTTCAATTTAAACCTTAAAAAAGGTATTCAAGGAGAAACCAAGATGGCGGTGTAGGTAAACACCTAAACTGCTGCCTCACACAAGAATTTCAAAACTACAGCTAAAAGACAAAATAGACATCATCCAGAACCACAGGAAATCTGGCTAAGTGGAAATTCTACAACTAGAAGGAAAGAGAAAAACACATTGAGACTCAGAAGAGCTGCAAAACGATGAGGTAGGGAGATGCAAGTGCGGAGAGGACTGGTGGCTGAGAGTGTGGCTGGCTTTCTCAAGCAGGAAGGAAATGTAAACCCCCAACTTCATTGAACTCCAGTTCTAGTTGAGACTCTGGGGACCCAGACTTATTCGGGGAGAAACTGGACTGTCTGGCAGCAGGTGAAACTCAAGGGCAGCTTTCTCCCAGAGGTGTTTGCAGCGATTACCGAGGGACACTGAGACTCAGAGGCCTCATAAAGCAGGGCTGATAATAAGCCAAAGCTGTCTACTCTGCCCTGAGACTCCAACTCACCCAAGCTGAGCACAGAGGCTTTTGCAATTTTGCAAGTCTTGTCTCATTAGGGTGTCTCTAGCACGGAAGTTCTACCAGCATAGACACAGCTGATTCTCATAGCCACTTGACCTGGAGGTCAATTCCTCCCAGTGACACCAACAACAATCAAGGCTTAACTACAATAAGGCTGTGCACACAATCCACAAAGGGGTGCATCAAAAAGTGTCCACCTCAGGTAACTGGGGAGGCTGAGCCCCTAGGCCCTATAGGACACCTAGCACACAAAGCTACTTTACCAACTCAGGGAAGCAGTGAAAATTCAGAGACAGAGAAACAGATCACAAATGAAATAAATGGAGAAAAGCAAACAACTGGATATAGAATTCAAATCCATGGTTATAAGATTTTTCAAGAATTTCCTAGAAAAGATGATAAATTTAGTGAGACCCTTGAGAATATGAAAAAAGACCAACTAGAAATTAAACATACACTGACTAAAATAAAAATTATACAGAGACCTAACAGCAGACTAGAGGACCACAAGAATTAAGTCAAAGATTTGAAATACAAAGAAGAAAACACTCAACTGGAGAAGCAAAAAGAAAAAAGAATCTAAACATTTGAAGATAGTATAAGGAGCTTCTGGGACAACTTCAAGCATACCAACATCAGAATTATGGGGGTGCTAGAAGAAGAGAGAGAGCAAGATACTGAAAACCTATTTGAAGAAATAATGACTGAAAACTTCCCCCACCTTGTGAAAGACATAGACTTACGAAGTCCAGGTAGCACAACGAACCCCAAACAAAAGGAATCCACACCAAGACACATCATAATTAAAATGTCAAGAGTGAAAAACAAATAATATTACAAGCAGCAAGAGAAAAACAGTTAATTACCTACAAGGAAGCACCCATAGGATTGTCAGCTGATTTCTCAAACTATGCAGGCCAGAAGGGAGTTGCAAGAAATATTTTAAGTGATGAATAGCAAGAACCTACAACCAAGATTACTCTACCCAGCAAAGCTGTCATTCAGAAGTAAAGGTCAGATAAAGAGCTTCACAGATAAGAAAAAGCTAAAGGAGTTCACTACTGCCAAACCAGTATTATATGAAATGCTGAAAGGTACTCTTTAAGAAGAAGAAGAAGAAAAGGGTAAAGGTAAAAATTATGAACAACAAGTACATATCTATCAACAAGTGAATCTAAAAATCAAGTGAATAAAAAGTCTAATGAACAGAATAAACTGGTGAATATAATAGAATGAGGAGCACAGAAAGGGAGTGGACTGACAATTCTCTGGGGGAAAGGAGTGTGGGAATTCGGGAAGAGACCGGACAAAACTCATACACCTATGGATGAGAACAGTGGTAGGAGGTAAGGGCAGAGAGTGGGGTGGGAACCAGGTGGAAGGGAGGTATGGGGGGAAAAAAGGAACAATTATAATAATCTGAACAATAAAGATTTATTAAATTTTAAAAAAAAGTTATTCAGATCCTTGTTCACAAATGAGGAAACTGTGCCCAGGAATGTTCAATAACGTGACCAGAGTCGTGCCGCTAGGAATTCACACCCTGGGTGTCTTCCCCCAAGCTTGCACCGCAGCAAATCACACTGGTCTCACCTGCAATTGCATCTGGCTACCCAGTGTGGATTCAAACCAGTGTTCTACCATCCTTCTAATGCATCTTTGACGGTCTGCCTGTCACACCACTCAGAGCTCTTATTCCAGACCTTCACTCCTTCCTTGGGACCCTAACTGCTGTGTCTATAGCTGTGTCCGTACCCATAAAGTATAGGTGACCAAAGAGGACCACACAGTGGAATTCTATCTCACAGTGGAATTCCAACTCATCTGACCGAAGCTCTCTTCTGTATCCATATGTTCACCTCCTCCCGTCCCATCTCCCCCCCTCACCTTCTCTGTGATCTCAGAGGGTGAGCTCCCTCTGCCCTGTGATGCTGCCTTGTGTTTTGGGCCCACCTCTTCCTACCTGCAGTTCTCCACCCTTCACCTACCATCTTTAACTCTCATTATGTGGCTGTTTCCTTCACCGCTGTAAATATTCTCAGCTCTCCCCCATCTTAAAAAAAAAAAAAAAACTAACAAAGTATTGACTGACCCTCTTGTGCCCTTCTGGTTATTAGCTCTGTCTTCCGAGTTTTGCTACCCATTCCTATACTTCTCTCTCCACATCTGATTTATTTTAAACCTGCCACCCCACTCCCCCACCAGCATCCCCACACACAATGAAACAAATCTCAAGGCAGTTGAAAAGGACCTGCGCGGGAGGCAGGTGAAAATAAAGGTTGGCAATGCGCCGGAGGAGCCAGCCTAGGTGTGAGATTGGAAACTGCCATCGGATGCATGTTCCCGCGGAGACGGGGACAGGATGTGGGGCAGGCGATGAGCTGCCGGAGGAGAGGGAGACGGTAAGAAGGCTGACTCGGAGCTGACAGGAGAGGAAGCCCAAGAGCAGCAAGAGAGATGAAAGAAAAGCCGGGACGTAGCGCTGTGACAAGAAACAAATGGAGGCCGCATTTCAAAGCGTGGCTGGGCCCTCCTGTCGAAGGCTGCGGATGAGCTGAAGAAGATGAAGGACTAGACATGAAACATAGGGTTTGGGTAGAAGGAAGTCATTTTCAACTGCCTATTCAATGACACACTACAATACCCTTTTGCCCGCCGAAGAGAGCACAAAACCTTGAGGCTGTTGTCAGAGGTCTCTCTGAGGAGGGTCTACCGCACTCTGTTCTCCGGTTGGGTCTGTCCTTCCGGATCTTACATCCCAAGCTGGCACTGCACTGTGTAAAGACCGCTAGTCCTGCAAAGGAGCTGTGCCGGGATAACCAAAGAACTTCATTGCAAATACAGTGGCACCTCGAGATACGAGTGCCCTAACATACGAGATTTTTGAGATACGAGCCGTCCAGCGAGCGATTTTTGCTTTGAAATACGAGCAACATTTGAGATAGGAGTCATCGCGCGGATCGGCCAGCTGCACACGACCCACCAGTTTACCTCGACTCGAGCGTCTCATAGTTTCAAGGTTACAGAACAAATTAAACTCATATCTCGAGGTACCACTGTACTAAAGGTTTGTAAAATTTTGCACTTAGCGACTTGCATTTACTGTGTTCCTTCTGTGTCCCCAGATGCCATGGGAGGCAGGAAGTCGTGGAAGACAGACTCCTGTGCTTGAGCAATGCGCCGTCTAGTAGGAGAGGCAGAGATAAGCATGTACAGATACTCACACCATCAGAAAGAGTGGTTTGTAAACATTAATCAGACCAAAGCAGAAATGACTCATCACAAATTATTCATCACCATCACATATGTGTGCGGTGCACACAGTTTTTGACAACCCAAATATTATAGAAGTACAGTAGATCAGATAAATAGGAAAGACCTCTGCTGTTTTGCCTTCTTAATTCTCATTCAGTAAGAGTAACATGCTAACAGATAACATATTAGGTATATGTGCATATTAGGTACATAACATATTAAGTATATATATTCATACACTCATACACATACATGTTTGCATCATACTATACATATTAGCCTGTAAATTTTTCTCACTCAACAATTATCTCTTTCAATGATATACCTGATTTTTTTTAATGTTGCATAGTATTCTTTTGAATTCAACAGTCCCCTAGAGATAATCAGTTAGCTCTCCTATTTTCTTTTTTTAAATATAGTTTATTGATTGTTTGCAGAGAGGAAGGGACATCAACGAGGAGACATCGATCAGCTGCCTCTTGCACGCCCCACACTGGGGATGTGCCCGCAACCAAGGAACATGCCGCTGACCGGAATTGAACCTGGGACCCTTCAGTCCGAAGACCGACGCTCTATCCACTGAGCCAAACTGGTTTCGGCAGCTCTCCTATTTTCCTCTGCCATAAACAATGTTTCCATAAGCACTCATTCACACCTTTTCAGTGGTATGCTGGTAAAGATTTAACGTGGCTCTCTCAATTAAAAGGAAAAAGAAGGACTGCTTTATAAGCTCTGTCTATTTCCATGGTGTAAATACTCCCACTATTGGCGATTTCAAGCGACTTTTGCCATCCAACGGAAGGTAGATGTAGGAAGAGAGGCGTTCAGGCAGCTCTCTGCAGCGGATCCAGTCAGCTCTGGAACGCCACTGTATTTTATCGTGCATATACTTTCGGGTGTTTTACAACATAGAAAAAGCAAGATAGTAAAAGGCAATTGTCACTTTGCCAGACAGGGAAAAACATAATTACATCATTAGCTATAATAAAGTTGAACCATGAATTCAATACACTCCATTTGTATTCTAAAGAAGGCCCCTTTCTCCGTTACCTTAAATAGATTCTGTCTCAAAGCCAAGGAAATTTCAAAGTGTTCCTTTTTATTTTGCCACCTGAGAAAAATCACTTAAAGAAAAGTAGACAGGATGTATGACTAAATATATTTTAACGATTCGTTAGAAGTGCTATTACACTCGCCAATTAGTATATTCAGGCACAAGCGCATGCCGGATGAGAGACTGCTGACCTCTCTTCTCGGGGACATTCCTATTAACAGGGCTGAATCACACGCACACACGCATAAAAATAACCGCCTCCAACTTGCATCAGCATCACCTGGAGGGCTCTCGCCCACAGGACTTCTGATTTCAAATCCCTAGGCTGAGGTTGGGCCCGAGAATCTGTTGCAAGTTCCCAGGTGCTGCTGCGGTGGCTGGAGAAGCATCCTGTCCTTGACCTCTGGGCCGGAGCCCTGAGGATTGTCTCCTGTGCTCCAGTGTCTGTGTCCGTGTCTATCATTAGAGCAGGTCCCTTTGGCGCTAGAGGCCGTCTCCTGTGAAACCACAGGCAAATTTAGAAATACAGTGGTACCTCGAGATACGAGTATAATTCATTCTGTAACCTTGAGGCGTGGGAAACTATGAGACACTCAAGTCGAGGTAACACTGGTGGGTCGCATGCAGCCGGCCTATCCGCGCGATGACTCCTATCTCAACTGTTGCTCGTATTTCAAAGCAAAAATCGCTCGCTAGACAGCTCGTATCTCAAAAATCTCGTATGTTAGGGCACTCGTATCTCGATGTACCACTGAGTTAAGTTCTTATCAGCAATCGAAGCGTTTGCGAACCAGTTTCGCGTGGGGTGGCTGGGGTGGCACAAACTCCTAGCAGCAGAGAACAGCGTGCTGAGCTTTGTTTTCTGAAAATGAAGGGCCTGGTTAATGATTGCTCTCGCCGCTACTAAAGAGGGCGACCTTGCAAAGCGGTGTCATCAGGGAAGGAGCTCCAAGTTCTCACTCACAGCGGAGGTCGCCCTGGCATCTGGGTGTGAATGCTGTTCCCGCCACTTGGCTGATTCTGAACTGAGCAATGTCATCTCTCGGTGCCTCGGTTTACTCGCCCGTAAAATGGGGGTGATCATAGAAATGGACACCTCACAGGGTTACTGAGAGGATGCAATGGGTACAGGAGCTGACCCAGGAGAAGCGCTCCATGAATATTGGCTGTTATAAATCAGAACTCTGGTTTGGTACTAAGAAAAAAAGCATTTTTTAGGCAGGTAAATGTGGGAAATACCGAGTTAAACCAAGCGAGTGTTTCTTTGTTGCAGGATTTCTGAGTGCCTTTTGTATGCCAGGGCACCCCACGCCTCCTCGGGGGAGAATATAATCTGTAGTGTTTCTAACAGGTATTTAGCCACAGAGCATTGTGAGGATAACAATTTTTAAAAACGCTGTTACCATTGCAATAATGCCAGTATTTCTTGACTTAAATAACAACGGAAAGAAATTGGCATGTGTTCCCAGTAAACCACAGTCAGAGGGGCAGAACTGGGATAAAGCAAAAACATAGAAATAAAACCCCTTGAATCATAATAATTTTCTGCAGCCCTTCTGCAGGGAGAACGTCTCCCCCGCGTACTGCTTTGTTCTTGCCCGCCTTCAATGTTTCCAACACATGCTGGCAGCGCCTCTCAGTAACAGGCCGGCGCCTCTCAGTAACAGGCCAGCGCCTCTCAGTAACAGGCGCTGTGCTGTAGGTCGAGGGCTTGAAGACTGAATGAAACAGGAAGCGTTCCTGTCCGCATGGAGTGTACCTTCGAGAGGACAGATAGTACACAAAGAAACAAGCAAATAGCCAAAACCGGTGTGGCTCAGTGGATAGAGCGTCGGCCTGCGGACTGAAAGATCCCAGGTTCCATTCCGGTCAAGGGCCTGTATCTTGGTTGTGGGCACATACCCCAGTGGGGGGTGTGCAGGAGGCGGCTGATCGATGTCTCTCTCTCATCGATGTTTCTGACTCTCTGTCCCTCTCCCTTCCTCTCTGTAAAAAATCAATAAAATATATTTTTTTAAAAAAAGAAAGAAACAAGCAAATAAATAATCTGACAGGCGGTGACAAGTCCGATGAGAAAAATAAATGAGGTGGGCAAGGGGGAGCAGAGGAATCTGCAGGGTGGGAGGGTGGGGGGCAGGAAAGTGGAGCTGTGGAGGAAAGCTCGAAGGGAATGGCCCAGCAGGAAGGGGGTGCACAGAAGTTTGCTGACAGGGGAGCAGCTGGGTGGCCAGGCCTTTGCATGCGGTGGGGAGGAAGGGAGGGAACGAGAAGCTGGAGCGCTAACCAGTTTGGCTCAGTGGATAGGCTGTCCGCATGCGGACTGAAAGGTCCCAGGTTCGATTCTGGTCAAGGGCATGTACCTTGGTTGCAGGCACATCCCCAGTAGGGGGCATGCAGGAGGCAGCTGATGGATGTCTCTCTCTCTCATCGATGTTTCTAACTCTCTATCCTTCTCCCTTCCTCTCTGTAAAAAATCAATAAAATATTTTTTAAAAGAGAGAGAGAGAAGCTGGAGATGAGGCTGGCGGTACCGAGGCCGCCCTGGGGAGGACTGGAGCAGCTCCTTTCACCGCAAAGCCAGGCCCCCCAGAGTGGGCGGCTGCAGACGGCGATGAGGCTCATTTCCTCCCAGGCCGCTGTGAGTGAGGAATTTGGGAGTGGCGGCCCAGCCAGGCAGTCTGGCTGCGAGTTCCTCTTGGGGTTCAGTCAGAGGTCAGCTGGGACTGTGTCACCCAAAGGCTCTAAGCGGGAGGGTGTCCGTGTAAGAGGCTTCACACTCAGCTGGCAAGTTGGGCCGGCTGTTGCCTAGGACACTGGGGTCCTGTCCGTGGAGCTGCTGGAGGGTCGGCGTGGTGGCTGGCTTCCCCCAGGGGGAGCAGGGGGAGAGGCCGAGGCCGAGGCTGATGCCTTTTTGCTCTAAACCACTGGTTCTCAACCTTCCTAAAGCCGAGACCCTTGCATACAGTTCCTCATGTGGTGTTGACCCCCAACCATGACATTTTGCTACTGTGATGCATCGTGATGTAAATATCTGCATTTTCCCATGGTCTTAGGCGACCCCTGTGAAAGGGTCGTTCGACCCCGAAAGGGATCGCGACCCACAGGTTGAGAACCGCTGCTCTAAAGAGTCAGTCCCACTGTGGGTGGCGGGGCATGCTAAAGCCAGGGCATCCGATGGGAGGGTCTGTGACAGCAGGCTGGGGGCCGGCTGCCACACTACCCTGAAGTCTTTGGCTTTTGTTCTGAGACAGAAAAGGCTGGAGGTTTGGGCAGAAGAGGAATAGGGTCTGACTGGTGTTTTAAAAGGGTTGTCAAGCCCTCGTTGGCTTGGCTCAGTGGATAGAGCATTGGCCTGAGGACTGAAGGGTCCCAGGTTCGATTCTGGTCAAGGGCACATGCCAGGGTTGCAGGCTGGATCCTCAGTAGGGGGTGTGCAGGAGGCAGCCGATCAATGATTCTCATTGTTGATGTTTCTATCTCTCTTTCTCTCCCTCTCCCTTCCTCCCGGAAATCAATTTAAAAATATATATTTAAAAATAAATAAGTAAAAGTATTGGTGAGGGATATGTTGAGAATAGACTATGGGGGCGGGGGTGGCGGAGGAAGGGTGAAAGCAGGGAGAACAGCGGGAAGGAAATCTCCAGGACCCAAGTGAGAGGTTATGGTGGCCGGGATCCCAGGCGAAATGGAAGAGACGGGGCGATGTGCTGAGTCCTCAGGGTGCACTGTGAGGTGGGCACCAGCAGAATCTGATGGGCTGACTGTGAAAGAAGAGGAGCCAAAGAGGACTTGACCGGATGGGGCATTTGTTTGCCCTCTGCCCCGTTCTGGCTCCAGGCCCAGCCCTCGCCACGGAAACCCATCGCATTCAGAGGGGGAGCTGCCAGGGGATTGACAGAACGTGACCCATGTCAGTGTCTGTGGCACTAACTCAATATCCCGGCATTTTGCATAAAAAGATCTGGGTGTCATTTCAGGTGAAATATAAAAACCGAAATGGTTGCAAATCGTTAAAAAACGTTCAGGCACCTGTGGTTGTTCCCCAAACTACAGTGAGGCTAATTATAATCTCCCTGCCCCAACACCCCTAGATGCTTTTAGATGACAAAATATGACTCTCCATTGTTTGACAAAATATGTCTCGCCGTTTTTTTGTTTTCATTCTACATTCATAGAAAGATTTCTGGACTCTGTCAGCAGTAGAATGCATTCAACCACTGTACAATTTTAAATCACCTTTCTTTGCCCTGGCTGGTTTGGCTCAGCGGATAGAAAGCGTCCCAGGTTCAATTCTAGTCAAGGGCACATGCCTGGGTGGCAGGCTTGATCCCCACTAGGGGGCATGCAGGAGGCAGCCAATCAGTGATTCTCTCTCACCATTGATGTTTCTATCTCCCTCTCCCTTCCTTTCTGAAATCAATAAAATAAATGTTAAAACATAATAAATAACCTTTCTTTGTTTTATAATAAAAAGTGTTTATTTAAAACTTTTAACTTTACCAAGCATTAAAATATTGCTTATTTGATCTGATGTCCTTATCTTTATGCTGAATATTCCAAATCACTGTGGAGATAAGCACCCTGTAGAACAATGTCGGTCGGCATGATGGATCACATTCGCAGCTCAATGGCCTGAGAATGGATATTCGAAGATAAGCGTGTCTTCTCTTAGGCCCTGGGTTTTAGGGTCCTTGAAAATTCATAAAACAATCTTTCTGAAATCTGCTGAGACTTCATGTTTGATTATTAAACCAGGTCTTTGAAAGTGCTGTCATTCATTCATCGATTTACTTTTTCATTCCATATTGACCTCATATTATATTCAAGTCTTACCTCTGTGCTGGTGATTAAAATTATGGACAAATGACTCACAGAGCTGAGCCTTACTGGGAAAGGCAGAGGAGAAGACAGAGGAAGTGCTTCTCTAGAGAAAGGACAGGGTACTTTGGGCGCACGTAAGAAAGGCCCCTGCCCAGTCTTAGGAAGGGAGGTTATGAATAAGCTGATACCTTGAACAGGAAGATAAGTGCAAGGGTGCTCCAAGAAAGAGAGACCCTGGTATATAGGACAGTCGAAGGCAGTGGTCACCAACCGATGGTCTGAGGGCCACTGGTGGTCCATGAAGTCCGAAAGGTTGGTGACTGCTGGTCTAAGGAACATTCAATGAATATAAAGTTCAGTACGTTGGGAACCACACAAGCCAACTCAATAAGGTTGAAGCAGAAGGTAGATGTTGGAAAGTGAAAGGATAACTAGAGAGGTAAGCTGGTACCAGCCAGCAAGAGCCTATAATTTCCAGGAGCCTATAGCTTGTCCAGCAGCCATAGAAATTATTTACCAGTTTCAAGGGGGCACCACAAGGACATGGGTGTTTTGGAAAGATCACTTCAGCCACAGTTCAGAGCATGGATTCTGAAGGATAGAACCTTCCCTTTGTCTCATCATCCTACACCCACATTCGGTCACCATCATCTCTGGCATCACTGCATCAGTCCCCCAAAGAGTCCTCCAACCCATTCTCATCAGCAATTAAAAATGCCAAACAGATCAGGCCACTCCCCACTGAAATAATACTTTGCATCCCATTGTCCTTACAAAAAAAAAAAAAAAAAACATCCTTAACAGCACCACCAATCCTTGCTCCATCAGGTCCAAGGTGCCTATCCAGTTTCAATACCGCCTCTACCCTCTTTGGGTCTCAGTTCCAATCCCGGTGGGGGGGGGGGGTCTCCTTTCAGTTCTCTCAAAGGAGCGAGTTTTTGTTCCCACCTGCTCTAGAACTCCAAATGGTGTGTTTTCTCTGCCTGGAACCGTGGACTTACCTATCTCTGGTTAACCTATGCCTTTGGGTTTATATTTTAGCCTAACTTTCACTTGCTCAAGGATGAGTCGCTTTACCTTCTTGACTAAACGAAGCTCCCCATACACATTGGATGCTCCCATGACACCTTGGACCTCTCCTCTCATTCCACTGTATTGACCAGGCTTTCTGAATGGCAGGCAGTCTTTCCCGCCAGACTGGACTTCTGCTCCCCACTTCTTATGTTAGTCATGGTATCCCCCTCACCTACCACTCAACCATGATGTACCGAATACATGAGTGATGGCAGGAGACAGGTAAGAGGTGTGTCTGAACAGAGAAAGTAGAAAGAAGAGCTTTAAGTCTGGAGTGTTCAGAGTGACTGTACATGAAGAGAAAGAATTTGGGGAATGATCAGGCCCTTTGGGTCTGGATCCCCACTGTATGACATGAGCATTGAGTGGTGCCTGGTCCAGGGTAGAGCACCCAATAAACATTTGAATGAACGTGGTTGGGTGAGTGGAAGCCTTCACTCAGGTTTCTGACTTTGTCTAGTGTTTCCCATCCCCTGGGAGAAGGGAAATCTGAGCAGAATTGCTTGTGCAGATAGGGTTTCAAATGGCACCACTCGGCTACCTGCTTTCGAAGAGACTATACACGTATTCAAAATAGCGTTCTCTCAATAGGAAAATATCAAGAGCATGAGAGTGTGTGAGGTATTGCCATTGCGATGTCCTCAATTGAGTGTTTATATTAGGATTTTAATACTTTAAGTTGAACCAGTTACTTTCATTGGAATTATTTTATCTGACTGATTTCAATTTCTGGATCGGATCTTGGATGTGATGCTTCTGAATGTTGTGGTTGAAAATTGCAATAATAATCATCATCATCTTCTTCCTCTCCTTAGAGCAGTGGTTCTCAACCTTCCTAATGCCACGTCCCTTTAATGCAGTTCCTCATGTTGTGGTGACCCCCAACCATAAAATTATTTTCGTTGCTAGTTGGGGGTCACCATAACATGAGGAACTACATTAAAAGGACGTGGCATTAGGAAGGTTGAGAACCACTGTCTTAGAGGGAAAGAATTACAGAGAGTCTCTAAAAACCTCTCTTCCATGACCAGTCATATATCTTTCAACTCAAAACTATTAACAGAGGCTTTCCATGTGGGATTAGACAGTGGTGATGGTTTCACAGTATTGTAAAGGACCTTAACGCCACTGGATTGTACACTTCAGAACTGTCACAATGCTAAAACGTATGTTGTGTCTTTTACCGCACAAAGAAATTTAACGTAAAGTGTGTTCCGCAGAATTAAGAGTTTCACCACCACAAGCAACCCGGGTATTTTAGAAACGCGAGAAGCTTCGCTCTGCGTGTGCGACGCTTTTGAAAAGCACAGCAGGGCAGTGATGTGATTTCTTTCCGGCGAGAAGATCTGAGTCCCAGCCTCTGAGAAAGGAGTGAAATTTGGGTTGTGTGTGACATGACTTTCAAAGTAAGACAGAGTCTAAGTAACAGCAGAAAACGATCACTTTCCAGGTCCCTGTGAGAAGGGGGCCGTCCTTGCTTCTCTCCCTGTCTAATTCAATTTGCTTCTTAAGAGCCGTCTTCAGAGAGAATGTGAATTCCCAGGGCAATACTGTACTTAAGGAAGCCGAGGATGTGGTTTCTCGGTCAAAGAGTTTTCAGCTCTCTGACTGAAAAGAGCGCTTCCATTTGTTATTTCCCTGCAAGGATTGCAAGCTAAGGCAATGTCTACTAAGTAATATCTAACGAGTCACTCTGATTAAATAACTCATTTCCTGTTTTCTGATTATCAGTTCTATGATACATATGCCTACCTACCGGGTCTCTGATTAGCATGAGGTAGGCAGTGCTACTAAACTCATTTGATGTAACTCCAGATAAAAGCGAAACCTTGACGTTCAGGCTTTGCGTTCAGCTTTTTAACCTATTGATGCCTTGAGATGCTTTAAAGCACTAGAAATTCATTAAGGTTTTAGACATTCTTTTTTTTAATATATTTTATTGATTTTTTACAGAGAGGAAGGGAGGGGGTAGAGAATTAGAAACATCGATGAGAGAGAGAGACATCAATCAGCTGCCTCCTGCACACCTCCTACTGGAGATGTGCCTGCAACCAAGGTACATGCCCTTGACCGGAATCGAACCTGGGACCCTTCAGTCCGCAGGCTGACACTCTATCCACTGAGCCAAACCGGTTTCGGCAAGGTTTTAGATATTCTGAAAAAGAATGTGGATGCCTTCACTCCTACCTTCCAGAGTCTCTAATAAGGAATCCCCACTCTCATAATGAGTGTTTATATCCGTGTGTCTCAGCAGAGAGCAGGCAGCCGCCTTAATCAGGTTTAACAAAATCGCCTCCAGTGCTTTTTCCAGCTGCACATTTCCCTGATTCCCCGCAGAGAAACTGGTCCACCTTTGCGAAGGGGCGGAGGCGCAGGTATTATTTTTTTCCGCCAAAATTATGACTGCTAGAGCGAGCCACTCTTGCTGATGAGAGTGCACTGTACATTTCAAATGGATTAGGTCAAGAAAAGAGTAAGAACCCAGCACTGACTTATGTAACCCTTTGTGGGAGGCTTTGAGAGAGAGCAAAACCAACTTCAAAGGGCAAGCCATCGTCTCCCTGCTTAAACGAAATAACACAGACCGAAAACCTAGACGCAGAGTGCTCTAATGAACCGAGGAGCACTACTTAGTGCTCTAAATATAAAGTTGCCATAAAAACGAGCATCGACAATAAACAGCTCAGAGGAAGGAGAAACTAAATTTGCTAACAAATTGGCAGCAAGATGCTTCGACCTGCTAGGAGCTGAGAGGAGAAAGATGTCACTGTGAGATTCACTTCAGCTTCCATCCAGGATGGATGAATGACCGGATTCCTCCCTGACCCTGAAACAACCGAGAAATGGACAAACGGCAGGAAATAGTGGTTTGCAAGACCTAAGTGATCCTGAGAGAGGAAGGGTGAAGTGGACTTTGATGCAAGGCATCCAAGTTCTTCTTCTTCTTCTTTTTTAAATATATTTTATTAATTTTTTACAGAGAAGAAGGGAGAGAGAGATAGAGTTAGAAACATCAATGAGAGAGAAACATTGACCAGCTGCCTCCAGCACACACCCCGGACTGGGGATGTGCCCACAACCAGATACATGCCCTTGACTGGAATCGAACCTGGGACCTTTCAGTCCGCAGACCGACGACGCTCTATCCACTGAGCGAAACCGGTCAGGGCAGCATCCAAGTTCTTTTTCAGAATGTCTAGAACCTGAATTTCGAGCATTTTAAAACATCGAAAGGCACTGGGAGGTTAAAAAGCTGAACACTAGGCCTGAACGTCTACTTCCTATGAGGGATGTGATGCTTAAAATCATGAAACAGACCTCTACCTACTGATCTGTATTCCCCTCAAGATGTATGGAGAAAAGGCAGGCCACAGCCTTAGTATGTGTATAGTGGGATACCACATGAGGAGAAAGATGGAGAGATCATTAGATTGTCCTCAGCAAGTGTCTGGAAGGATCTGGTGGAATGCTGTGACCTTTCACCTTTATCTTGGACGATTTACACTGTGGCCTCATTTGTACTCACCCCATGAACGCTTAGCTCAGGCCAATATTCCCCAAGACACCGGGCCCTTTAAGAAACCCTGGCACTGTTGTCCCTCC
>PVJN01033917.1:0-23101 GCA_004026805.1 Lasiurus borealis | reverse complement strand
GAGGGGTGGCCATCCTGCAAACCACCATTGGTCCCTTGCTCAGGCCACCCCACACCCCAAGGGAACACCCATCCTGATCCAGAACACCCTTCAGGGCAAACCAGCTGGCCCCCACCTGTGCACCAGGCCTCTATCCTATCTAATAAAAAAGTAATATGCATATTAACCATCACTCCAACACAGAAGATGGCTGCCCCCATGTGGTCAAAAGATCCTGCCCCCATGTGGACTCAAGATGGCCACCACAAGATGGCCAGCAGAGGAGGGCAGTTGGCAGGGACCAGGCCTGAAAGGGTGGGCAGTTGTGGGTGATCAGGCCAGCAGGGGAAAGGAGTTGGGAGGGGCCAGGCCTGCAAGGGATGGCAGTTGGGATTGATCAAGCCTACAGGGGAAGGCAGTTAGGGGTGACTAGGCCAGTAGAGGAGGGATGTTGGGGGTGACCAGGCCTGAAGGGAAAGGCAGTTGGGAGATCCCAGGCCTGCAGGGGAGGGCAGTTAAAGGTGACCAGGCCCACAGGGTAGGGCAGTTAGGAACAAATACTCTGGCAGGGAAGCAGTTAGGTATCAATCAGATTGGCAGGGGAATGGTTAGGGGGTGATCTGGCTGGCAGGCAGAATCGGCTAGGGACAATCAGGAAGGCAGGCAGATGATCATTTGGGAGCCAGCAGTCCTGGATATCCGACTGTAGGATTGGGCCCAAATGGGCAGTGGGTCATCCCTCAAGGGGTCCTGTGGGAACCTCTTTTGGATTCTGGAGAAGGCTGTACGCAAATGAAAAGAGAGATTAATTTGGTGATACTGGGGGCCAGGAGGGAGCCTTCCTCTAGTGGAAAGACTGCCACCTTCCTTTGGCCTTGCCATCCCTTTTATTCAGGTTTTTGGGATACACCCTTTGCCCTGAAGCAGGCAATTCCAGTAACAAGTAGATTATCTTTATTAGTAAGGATTTACATAATTATTTGATGGGGAAGTTCATTGTCTCAATTAGATAGGGAGTGGCTGGCTTTGACCTTTCAGAGTTTCAAGGTTTGATCAGCTTTCCAGGTTCCTCCTCCACTTTCTATTAATGAGATAATTATTGGTTTCTGCCAGGGTCCCAAATTGGAGAGGGAAGAGGCTGGGATGAAGGACACCCCCACCCCATGCACAAATTTCATGTACTGGGCCTCTATTTGAAATATATATTAAAATATACTTAGTTTCCTGGTCATATAATTTAAAGTTTAATGTCAATTATTTTAATTTGTCTCTCTTTGTTCTGCCAAATATCTATCATAATTCAGGCCAAAATAATAATACTTTCAACTACAGATTTAATTCATACTTGTATTTTGTTCTTTTTTCTTACCTTTCCTATTTTTGTTTAATTGTATTATAGAAAAATTCATTTGTATAAATGCACATATACTTAACAGAGCATATATAAACACATCAATCTATATAAAACACATATAATGTATATAAACACATATATATTTTCATATATTTCTTCTTAAAAAAAGGATATTTTAGTTTCTTGAGTCCTTGAGTAAACAAAAGTGCATTTTCTAATTAGACTTCTTATCTAACACAATAAAGTGGGACTAATTTTATTCTTGATCAAAGGTACATATAATATAGGATGTTTATGAGAAAAATGATAGATGAACACAGCTTTTACATAAAATTGCTCATTAACATGAAAAATATAAAGTAAAATTGAAGATTTATTTTCCTATTATATACTCAGCCCAATATTCTGGGCACTTTAGAAAAAATAAAATATAACTCAGTGCTATAAATATTTGCCCTCTAACTGGGTACCAATTGTTTCTTTTAAAACATGATTCATAAGTGTAAAAAAAGTTAGGTAGGTAAATCATTACTTTTGCGTTATTGAGAAATAATGATAATAATTATTTTGGAGGAGATTTTATTTTTATTTCCTGGGAAGACTTATTTTAAAAGGTAAAAGGTGAACCAGGTCTTGAATTAATCTGCATCAAATTAAAATCTTTGTTTTGAATAAAAGGAAATCAAGAGTCTTTCTTCCCCTGCTATCCAATATACAATTCTGTAGGCTTTGGCAATGAATAAAGCTGGCTGCTTCCACTTATTTACAGTACATTTGTTTAAATTTAATTGCCAATGTTATTTAGACTATAAAATTAAAACTGGTTTTTAGATATATTTTTAAAACTATATATATATAATTTTCTCCCCCCACCCCCTCCTTAGAAGCCCCAGAAACTTTCTATTTGGGCTGCTTAATAGCTAAACACCTATTCCTAAGCCTAGGTGAGTTTAGGAAAACTTCTTTGGCTTGGGATCCTCCCCTGCTTCCTCATTAGGCTTCTAGAGGAAGCAGCATTAGGGCTTTCTTGCCCTCTAACTCTACCCAGGAACTTATGTCTCTGGAAAGGAACACTTATCTGGAAGGAAAACAACTTGCTCTAGTTATCTCTCAGTAACTACATTATCTATTTCAAATGCTTACTGTCTGGGAAACATGAAAACAACAAAATGAAAATACCTGAAATTGCATGCATAGTTTCTCTCCCCTCCCCCAGTTTATGTTACTCATAACCACTACAGCAAGCATGTCAAATTCATGGCCCTTGGGCTGAATGCAGCCCACAACAAATATTTTTGCAGCCCAGCCAACATAATGCTATTAAGAAATGTTTTAATAAACATCTTGTAACTTAATTTTAATAATATCCTGTTATACATAATCCTATATAAGAGATAATATGCAGATTGACCCTCACACCCTCACAAGATTGCTGCCTACAACCAGGCCAGCATGGAGGTTAGTGAGGAACGACCAAGTGACTGAACAGTAAGCTTTGTGGGGTGACCAGGCCAGCGGGTGGTGGGGGGCAGTTTTGGATGATTAGGCTGGAAAGGAACTCAGCGAGGGGTGACTAGGCTAGCAGGAGGGCAGTTGGGGGTGACCTTGCCAACAGCGTGGGGCAGTTAGTGGTGACCAGGCTGGTAGGGAGGGCAGTTAGGGGTGATCAGGCCAGCAAGCAGAGGCAGTAAGGAGTGATTAGGCCAGCATGGGGGCAGTTAGGTGTGACCAGTTAGGCAGGAAGATGAGCAATTAGGAGCCAGGGGTCCAAGACTGTGATAGGGATGTCCAACTGCTGGATCAGGCCTAATCCAGCAATCAGACATCCCCTATGGGGTCCCAGATTGGAGAGGGTGCAGGCTTGGCTGAGGAGAGTGCTTGAATTTAGTGCACTAGGCCTCTAGTTATTAATAATGAACTACAATGTTCTCTAATGACTGATTACTGTTGTGTTGCATTCATTTCCCTATGTGCCTTATGTTCAGGTGCACCATTTCTCTCCACTAATACTAGCAGTGAATATTGTAGCAGCCAATGACCTCTCATTAGTCTTGGACTGAGTTGTTTGATGTGTGCAACAGGAAATATTTTGCTTTCAGAGAACAACAACAACAAAAAAAAACAGGTTAATTTGTGTTATACTTATTAATTTGTGTAATTATTCAGTGTCTTGTAAGTTAATGTTCAAGAAAATATATTAATTTTTATTAAAATGTTCTATTATTTTATGTCAATGATTGCTCATTTACTTCAGCCCTTTGTATTCAGCATGTCTCTATTGAAATAAACTTCCATTTCTATGAGAATTAAAATTTTTGTTTTTTTGTGGCCTACATAAACTTAAACCTTGTTTATTTGTCCCATGTTAGTCTTTAAGTTTGACATGCTCGCACTACAGATACTTTAAAAAAGAATCTGATTATCCTATATAATAAAAGGGTAACATATAAATTGACCAAACAATGGAACAATTGGTCTCTATGACATACACTGACCACCGGGGCAAACACTCAACACAGGAACTGCCCCCTGGTGGTTAGTGTGCTAAAGGGGAGCACTGGTCAGCCACAGCCAGACTTATGGCTGGTGGAGCGCAGCAGCGGTGGTGGGAGCCTCTCCACCTCCAGGGCAGCACTAAGGATGTCTGACTGTAGCTTCAGTTGGACATCACCTGAGGGCTCCTGGACTGTGAGGAGTTCCCCCACCCCCACTCAGTGCATGAAGGTTGTGAATTAGGTCTCTAGTATATTCATAATAAATTAAAGTTGAGATTCTTCAAAACTCCTACTTTCAATTAAAATCTGTATTGATTTAAGAACACCACATAAGGATATGACCTAAAGATTTTATTATAGGCCATTAATTATTTTTCAAAAAGATATTTGTTTTTAAAGTTATAAATATTAAAGGAAAAGTGGGAGAGTTATAATATTAAAAATTTAATATTTGGCCATAAAAGTTCGTCACGGTCCCTGACTTAATCTCCTGGCTACATAAATTCTCCATATATTCTTACATTTTACTTATGGGAACTATTTATATTTTTACTGGAGTATGATGAGTTTTATGGTAATGGTAATGCTAGTTATTTTCTCTATTTTTCTTTTTCTTTATCACAGATTAAAATGTGTAATCCACATGAATGACTGTTTTTCTTCTGCAAACAAGTCTTTCTGTAATAAATTTAAAAAGTCCTATTAGAATTTATCCTAAGAAATTACAAATACGAATCAGAAAGGATTTATGCACCCCTATGTTCATAGCAGCACAATTTACAATAGCTACATTTTGGAAACAGCCTAGGTGCCCATCAACAGATAAGTGGATCAGAAAACTGTGGTACATCTACACAATGGAATTCTATGCTGCCATTAAAAAGAAGGAACTCTTACCATTTGCAGCAACCTGGATGGAACTGGAGAGCCTTATGCTTAGTGAAATAAACCAGTCAATGAAGGAGAAGCACCACATGCTCTCCCTCATTTGTGGATAATAAAGAACATTGTAAACTGATGAACAAAAGGATAGATACAGAGGCAGTAAAGCATCAAACAGACTGTGATATTATAGCAGAAAGATTAAGGAGAGGTGGGGTAGATAAGAGATCAATCAAAGGACTTGTATCTATGCATATAAGCATAACCAATGAACATAGACACTGGGGGGTTGGGGTATGCCTGGGAGGGGGGATGCAATGGGGAGATATGTATATATGTAACACACACACACAAAAAAAAAAATTAAAATAAATAAATAAATAAATAAAGATTTTTTAAAAAGTCCTATTAGTTGGCCTATCTAAAAACACTGAGTTTTATTTAATTTACATAATCATTCTCTAAGAGATAAAGAAACTAACTAAAATTTGACATTACAACCAATAATATTATTCTAACTTTGAAATAAAGTACAAAAATGGTTGCATTAAATATAAGTGGAAAGAAATAGTCAATCTGAGGTAATATTTCTAAAATCTATGCATAGCTTATAAAAGAAGTCTAAAATATGAAAAATAAGAAAGGTTTATACTAAAATTATAGAAAATATATACCATATAATAAAATTTTAATCAAATAACAATAATAAAAAACTAAATATAAAAAATAAGATACTTAAGTATACCAGTAAGATAGAAATGTTAAATGCTTATACACCTGATAAACACTTTAATATGTAGAAAACAAAAATCAACAGAAGTAAAAGGAGAATAAAAACATGGTAGAGCATGTTAATATTTCTCTCAGTACATGTCTGAATAAAAATATGAATTTGTGCCGAGACCAGTTTGGCTCAGTGGATAGAGCGTCGGCCTGCGGACTAAAAGATTCCGGGTTTGATTCCGGTCGGGGGCATGTACCTTGCTTGCGGGCACATCTCCAGTATGGGATGTGCAGGAGGCGGCTGATCGATGTCTCTCTCTCATCGATATTTCTGACTTTCTATCCCTCTCCCTTCCTCTCTGTAAAAAATCAATAAAATATATGAAAAAAAAATGAATTTGTAAAGGTGATGATAATTTGACCAATGTGATAAACAAACTTGTCCTTAGTGATAGAGAATCCTGCACTTATTTCCCATAATTAACAAATGTTCATCATATAGGAAGACAACAAATTTCAAATAACTGAAATGATTTAGAATGTACTTTCTTACAATAACAGAATCTAGCTAGAAATCAATGCAAAAAATGAAATGTAAAATATGAATAAAATATAAAATACTAAATTTTTTTGCAAAATATAGCATATATGTCTAATTAACACATTTGTCAAAGAATGCAAATTTTAAAAAAGTTAAATTCAATTATATTTATATGCAAAATATTGTAATTCCCTAGTTATAGTTTTCTTAGAGAAGATTTATGACATTAATCTATATGTTTGAAAAATATTCTAAAAATTGATTACCCAAGCACTTATTTCAAGAAGCTAGGAAATAGAAGAAATAGAAGAGCAAATAAAACTGGGATACTATATAGAAAGGAGGAAATAATGAAACTAATAGCAAAAATTAATAGAGTAGAAATACTTAATCTAGAGCATAAACAAACCTGAAAGTTGATGTAAAAATATTGATAATTCTCTGGTGGGTGGATAAACAAGTGAGGCATTGTAAATATGTTAAAAAATATGATAATTTGAACACAATTTATGCTGATTAATTTAAACTGTAAATCCAATAGAGAAATGCCTAAGAAAACACACTTTAACCAAGTTGGCACAAGAAATAAAAATTACAAATACTGCAATTTCACATTATAGAAATGGAATCTTCAATTAAAAATATTCTCACAAAGAAAACTCTATGAACACTATAATTATTTAAGGAATTAGGCCAACTATTAAAATTCTAAAAGTCAATTAAAAAGAAGAAGGACTTGCTAATTTATTTTATAAGTTGTAGTAGTTTCCTATTGCTGTATAACAAATTATCTCAAACTTTCAGGCTTAAAGTAATACACTTATCTGTGTATTAAAGTAATACACTTATCTGTGTATTGAATATCTGTGGACCAGGAATCTGGGAATAGTTTAGTGGGTCCTCTACTCAGAGTTTAACTGACTGCAATCAAGGTGTAGGTGAGGCTATGTGCATGTATAAGTGTACACACATATTATATGCATATATATATATATATATATATATATATATATATATATATAATATGGAAATGATATCCAGTTACCATAATCTGTTTAGGTAGAAGCAAATCACATGAACATGGGGAATACCTCTTTCTGACACATGCAGCCAGAAAAATAATATATTTTTGATTAATCCTCACTCAAGGACATTTTTTCCATTAATATATATATTTTTTTAAAGAGAGGGGAAGGGAAGGAGCAGGAAAGAGAGAAACTTTGATGTGAGACACATCAATTGGTTGCCTCCCTCATGCGCTCTTATTGGGGCCTGGAGCCCAGGTATGTGACTTTGACCAGCAATCAAATATGCAACCCTTTCGTGTGCTTTGACTGAAGATCTAAACACTGAGAAATTACCAGCTAGGGTGAGGCTAGAATAATTTTAAATTAAATTTAAATAATTTAAAAATGTAAAATTATAATTTTAAAAGCATTAGTTTGATATTTATAATGCAATGAATATGATTCACCATCTTAATTAAAAGGGACAAGTCATATGATCATCACATAGATTCAGACAAAATATAGATCAAAATTTGGCATTTATAATGACATACTTTTATATTATGCTAGAGGCCCCAATGCATGAGATTCGTGCAAGAGTAGGGCTTTCTTCCCTTGTCTGTCGGCACTGTCTTTTCTTCGGCTCTGGCTTCATCTGGATTCTGGAAGGATGTCTGGAATTATGTCAGGTCTAATTAGCATATTACCCTTTTATTATTATAGATACAAGTGGCCTGGTGCACAAAATTCATGCACATTAAAAGGGAATTCATTAGAGGAAATATTTCAATATTGCTATTTGCCCTTTCACTATAATAGAAGTGTCAGAGATGAAAGAAAATTAGTAAAATGTATATGAAAATCTCCCTCCTGTCAGAGACTGGGGCATGCTGCACCCACTCATGCATGCCTTGAAATCATACAAGACCCAGACCCAGCTGGTCCTACCCCTATCAAACCCTGCTGGGAAGGGGTTACAGCATCAGGTCCCCTGTCAAGCCCTGCTAGGCAGGGGGCACAGCCTCAGGTCTCCTGGCCCTGGCACGAGAGCATGAGGGTGGAAGGGCATGAGGGCGCTATGACCATTTGCATATTAACTCTATTACATGGGATTGATCATATAATGATTAAGATTATATAGTGATTTAGTATCATTAGCTATTGACACAATAATTATTTTAATACTATTTCTACATTCTAGAAATGAAGTAAAGTTCCTTATTAATAAATTAATTAATGTCATTATTTTATCTAAATATTTATTAAGTAACATTTGCCAGGAACTCAGTTGTTTTCCCCATTCATATGCACTCATGAGGATCTCTTCTTTTAAAATATTGGCAGCTCTCCATTGGATTCATTATACAGAGAAGACTACTTTATACTTATTAAGTTATTTATACACCAAAGTACTTATACATCAAAAGTACTCAAAATGTACTCTGTACTTATCAAAATGTATATCTATATTTATTTGTATTTAAAAATAAATATTTTTTTCTCTCACTCTTCTTTCTTTCCTCTTTTATTTAACCAAACAAAATAGTTCTTTCAGATATTTCTATATTTAACAGCTAGAGTTGTATCTAATTTTCAAAATTTATCTAATTAGTCCCTTATAATAGCTAAACTATACACTTATTTTTTGGCTAACCATACTAAATTAACCAAATGGAAAATCTTAAAGGAAATGTGACTTTCATCTTAGTTCAAATTTTTTAAAAGTGAAAAGAAGTTAGATTATTATAAGTAAACTAGAGGCCCGTTGCACAAAGAGATTTGTGCAATAGGCTTTCCTTCCCTTGGCTTCCAGCACTGATTTTCCTCTGGCACCTGGGACCCAGGCCTTCACTCTGGCCAGAGTGTGCCTTCTTCATCTTTGCTTCAGGCACTGGCCACAGTCTGCTACCTTAGTCTTTGTTGCAGACTCCAGCCAGAGTCTGCCATTTTTGTCTTCACTGCAGACTCCAGCTGGAGTCTACCATCTTCATTTTAGTTGCTTAGCTGCTTTGCTGCAGACTCCGGCCAGAATCTTCTGTCTTCCTTTTTGCTGCAGACCCTGGCTGGAATCTGCTGTCTTGGTCTTTGCTCTGCCAGAGTGCCACTTCTAAAGATCCCTTCACCCCCCGCCTCCCTTTCTTAGCAGGCATCCTGACCCTCCCAGCCATTCTGCACCTGGAGTAGCTGGGTGGCCGCCATCTTTGTCCTTCTAATTTGCATATTCCCTCCTGATTGGCTAATGGGTGTAATGGAGTGATGTTCAACTTGCATGTTTCTCTTTTATTAGTGTAGATTATATAATATACTTCCCAGAGATTAGGAGTATGGAAATTTTTGAAGAAATTAATGTATTCATATATTACATACATTTATATTTATTATGGAAATATATAAAAAAAGTGTTATGCTCATTATATAGAAAAATAACCAGCTCCAGAATTAAAATTTAAAAATTAATATTTTTTTATTTTGCTACTCTGTGCAGAACTTTAATTCTAAAAACAATTCATCAAAATGCATACATTATTACTAATAATTAGTCAAGAATTTATGTTAGTATAGTTTTAAAATATTGATAAATGTCTGGAACTTGTTTCTTGTCATTTTGTTTTGTATATCTTATGCCTTTTAATATTAGGCCTTAATATCTCTCATAGTCACAAAATTTTTTTTAAATATGGAATAGCCTTTACTTGGTAAGCTACAGTATAGTTGATATCCTCTTTGAATTCCTTTTATATGGGGTTCTGTGTGCTTCCTGGACTTGCAAATCTATTTCTTTCACCAGATGTGGGAAGTTTTCAGTTATTATTTTTTTAAATAGGTTTTCAGTATCTTGCTCTCTCTCTTCTGACACCCCCACAATTCTGATGTTGGTACCCTTGAAGCTGTCCCAGAGGCTCCTTACATTATCTTCACATTTTTGGATTCTTTTCTCTTCTTGCTTTTCCAGTTGAGTGTTTTCTGATTCTTTATATTTTAAATTTTTTACTTGATTCTTGCCTTCCTCTAGTCTGCTGTTAGGTCTCTGGACAATATTTTTATTTCAGTCAGTGTATGTTTAATTTCTCGTTGGTTCTTTTTCATCTCTAGTTGGTCCTTTTGCATCTCCTCCTGGGTCTGTCTAAATTTATCCATCTTTTCTAGGATATTCTTGAAAAACCTTATAACCATGGTTTTGAACTCTATATCCAGTCGTTTGTTTTCCCTCCATTTCTCTTGTTGTGATCTCTTCCTTTGTCTCCACATTTTCACTCTGTCAGGAGAACTTTTGTGTTGGATTCAGCCTTATGATACAAGACTTGCAAAACTGCAAAAGCCTCTCTGTTGAGTTTGGAATGGGTGGAGCCTCAGGGCTTAATGGACCACTTTGCCTTCCAGTCGGCCCTGCTCTCTTCAGCCCCTGGGTCTCATGTGACTCTGGGTAGTCACTTGAATGGTCCCTGTGTGCACTTGCAGTGCCTTTAGACCACCGCCTTTCTGGTTCCCCTGAACTCTGGCACCATATGAGTCTGGGTCCCCAGGGTTTTGTCTGAAACGGGTTTAGTGGAGTTAGAAGTGGCGCATTTGTGAGGTTCCGTCTTCCACCGACTTGTGAAAGCTAGTGGCACAATCAGCAGTCAGTCTTCTGTGTGCAGTGCTGTGCGTGCCACCAGACTTCTGCTCTTTTGGGACTCCCCTAAATTTCTGTGCACTTCTCCCTTTTCACTGTTCAAACTTCCTCCATATGAGTTTTGGCTGGACCTGGTGTTTAGTGTCGTAGGATAAGGGGTCCAATGCAGTTGGTGTCCCTGTCTCCCTCCTGCCAGAGGAAGCCAGTCAGGTTCTCCGGCACATGCTCTCTCCATGTTCGCGTCTCCATACTTCAGTTTTTGCATCTCCTCTGGGTCTCCGTGAGCCCCTCTCTTTTCTTTCACGTGTAGAATTTCCACTCATCCAGCTTTCTTGTGGTTCTGGATGCTGTCTGTTCTGTCTTTTTGTTGTAATTTTGAAATTGTTGTGTGAGGCAGCAGTGTAAGTGTTTACCTATGCCGCCATCTTGAATTCTCCTCAGGTGTTTCTATTCATTTCCTTTTCTTCCTCAGTTGTACTCTTCATTTTTCAGGTGATTTTATTATTTTTCTCTATTCCTTAAATACTTTACTTGAGTACTTGCTAACTTCCTTTGAGTACATGTCATGACAAAGTTAAATCACTGTTCTTAAGTGATCACACAGTGTGTGTGGTGTGCATACACACGTATATGTTACTATATGTTTTCTTTTATGTTTAGAAATTTATTCTGTATATATTTCTATCTATTATCATATGCTACTGGAAGAAAATGAAAGTAATAACATAAGCTGTTGAAGTTATAGACATTTGGTGTGAAAAAACAATGGAGAACTATTATTAAGAGGGGAAGATAAGGTCAAAGAGGCTCTCCCTGAGGAAGTGACTTCAAAAAGATAAACCATTTGAAGAAGAGATGACAAATTTAGGCAGATGTCATAACATGAGGAGTGTAATGAGGTAAATAATGTGCACCCCAAATTCATGTTTATCCAGAATTTTGGTATGTGACTTTATTTAAACATATAGTCGCTATAGGTACAATTCATTTAAGATCTTGAGATCAAATCATCCTGGATTTGGGCTTTTAATCCAATGACCAAATGTCTTCATAAAAACAGTGTAGGACAGGAGAGATATTCAGAGGAGAATGCAATGTGAAAATGGAGACATATTGGCATCACTCACTTACATGCCAAACAGCACCAAAGATTGCTAAGGACTGCCAGTGGCTGAGGGAGACACATGGAACAGGGTCTCTTTCAGAGTCTCCACAAAGAACCAAACCTGCTCGACAACTTGGTTTCAGATTTCTGGCCTCCTGAACTATGAATTAGTTTATTTCTTTCTGAAAGTTCCATCATTTGAACAACTTGTATTTTTCTGTGTCTAATTCTTCTTTTTCTATATCTTGCAGTTATGATTAAATGCCAAACATTGTGTGGGGATTAAAACTGAAGTAAATTACTTCATAAATGGTCACTTGTCTTTATCTGTCCATTAATTTAGGGGGTTGAGTTGGTAGTTAGTAGTTGAGTGTGATGTTGGCTTTAAGGACACTTTTCGTGTAACACAAGCTTAAAATTCCACTATTTTTGAACTGCACCTATGTTGTATTTTGTATGAGTTTTAAAATACTGGAGGATTTGTCTAAGTGTTTCTGTTCCACCCTGAATGCTTTCTGAAAGGGGTGGGGACAACTCTGTGCTTTCTTGTGCTTCCTCTAGCAGTAGACTACTGTCGCTTGTTACTCCATGCAAGGCTTGTGGTAGGAGTCAGGCAAAGAGGAGACTAGGACTTCATTGTTCTTCTTCAGCTTCCCTCTTAACCTGGCTCTATGTACCAGACCTCAGGGCTTGGCCTTTCTCCATTTTCCTGGCCTTCACCAGTGGATTTAGAGTTTTCTACCTTTCATTCAAAGTAGCAGCTCTCTGTCTGTAATCAATGGGTATTTCCACAAGCCCTTCTCCCATAATAGACCTCTTTTTAAAAATATATATATTTTTTATTGATTTTTTACAGAGATTAAGGGAGAGAGATAGAGAGTCAGAAACATTGGTGAGAGAGAGACATCGATCAGCTGCCTCCTGCACACCGCTCACTGGGGATGTGCCTGCAATCAAGATACATGCCCTTGACTGGAATTGAACCTGGGACCCTATTATAAGTTCTAGTTAGAGGAGGTGGCTTTCTATTCTACTTTCACAGACAATTCTCTCACCCCTTAGTCTCAAGCTAACCTTTGCTTGGACTAAGGGCTGAGAGGATTCTCTGTGCCCTCCCTATGGCAGCAACCTTTGCCTGGGATTTATGGAAGGGTTCCTTCATTTCTTACAGATGACATTTCTTATCAAAGCAGGACCAGGTGTTTGATGCTAGAAGAATTCTTGCCTTTCCCCAGTGGCAGATATCTTTTTCTCTTTTCATGCCTGTCCCCACACAGTAGGTGAGCCCAACTTGCAAAAGAGCTGTTAGTCAAGCAGGGGTAGACGACCCTTGGTCAAGGAGCTCCCAGAAAGTCTGATCTCATAAAAGCCCACATGAAGCTTTAAGTAATTTGTTAAAATGTGAGCTTATTTCTTACCTACTTTTATGGCTGCTTTCAGTTGTATCCTATATTGTGAGTGTCCCAGATCCCATGTGGTTCAGAGTTTAGGTTCAGGGTTGAGGTTTGGGTTCAGGCTCTGAAGGAGGCTGCACACAAATGAAAGAGACAAGACAAGAAATAATAATTTGGAATTTGGGGGCCAGGCAGAAGCCCAAGGAAGGACTCCTCCTTGCTCTGGCCTTGCCATCCCTTTTATTCAGGTTTGGGATACACCCATAGCCCTTAGGCATGCAATTCCAATAATAGCTAAGTGATAGCCTATCAGCAAGGATTTACATAAGACTAAAAGGTGGAAGTTGCTTCAACTCCCTTTTTCTCACTAGACAGTGGGTGGATGGCTCTGACCTTTGCTGGAGCTCAAGGTCTCCAGCCTTCCAGGTTCCTTGTCCATACATCCTTGCTAGTGAAGACCATACCATATCTTGCCAATAATTAAAGAGATTGTGTATCCTGTCTTTCCTCAGATGGGCTTGTCATCTTGGAAACTTGAGTCTTCTGGATATCTTACATCTTCAGCTCTCTGACTATTAAATACAAATTTATGTTTTTTAGATTACCTGATTCTTTTTCATTGTTAGCATGGGAACAATGATCCTTTAACATTTCTTATATCCTAAGTGTTGAAATTTATTTTTTCCAGTGTGCTCATCAAATTTATTTTTTCCAGTATTACATAAAAGAAGAATATATTCTTCTTATTTTGGTTGTTATTAGATGAACTCTTTGACTTGTACTGAGAGGTGATATGAACCAAATAATGTAAAATTTTTAATATTAGAAAAGGGTTCAGGTAGGTGAGATACAAATTCTGGGACTTGAGGGAACATAGAATGTTGAAGAAATAGCAGACTCAATCTTCTCTCTTCGTACTCAGGAAATTATATCCTTGAAAGAAATGGTGGATAAAAATTACTATTATTATTACTTCTTTCTTTAATTTTATTTCCTTCTTTCTGTGCGCTTCTCATTTCCTTGTTTCCAAAGAACTGTCTCAGATAAGCTTATCTTCTTGCTATCTTTTATTCCATGTTTTTACTTATAAATAGGATGTATTTTTCCTATTTATATTTTACCACTGCATTTTGAAGACCTTTATATTTTCAGTGATTGTATTGCTACCAAAACTTATTTGTATATTTGGCATTTAAAAATAAAATCCTAACTGTAATTCAATAAGTGAAATGGCATGATCAATAAAGATAAAATTTAAGTGACATAGCACTTTCAGTAATCATTTGCTCATTTACGATATGCTGATGCTATCATGTCATCAAATATAGAACAAAACTGTGTTCTGCTATGATTTTTAAATAAAGAGCACCACCTTGTGGGAATACATGCTTGCATGAAATGGAAGGCAGGAATCTTAAAGAAATAATAATTCATTTTAAAATACTTTTAATTTATACTATATCAAGTTATTAGTATAGATGGAAAACATCATACCTTTTCCTAAGAAAAATACAAAACAGGAATATAGAATTATAATTTTTATTGTCTAATCATATGTTAGTTTTTTTCATATTTTATGAAACAAAAAATCCCCTACAAAATTGTAATTTTTAATTATTACTTTTATACAAACATTCTGTTAAAATAATTTTTGGTATAGAACAATAATTAGCATTTTAATAGATTACTACTATTACCTAATTTAAAAAAAATAGTCTTACTTAACCTGCATGCATATAAGCATAACTAATGGATGCAAGACACTGGTGGTGTGGAGAAAGTTAGGAGTGGTGAAGGCATGTACTGGGGGGTAGAGGAGGCTGGAGTAAGGTCAATGGGGAAATAAAAGGAAACATATGCACTACTATTTGTAATACTTCAAACAATAAAATAAAATTTAAAAAAATGAAAACCAAAACTGAGGGTTTATTTAGTATGTCCACCGACTTATGTATGACCAATGCTAGGGTAAATATATTCATAGAAACATCATTCCTGTTTGTCTGACTAGTTTTTGATCAATTGTCAGACATTAGAATATAGCAATGCTTCATTGTCTTATACTGGGGAATAAATTATTTATCAAAAGTAAATTTTCTTATCACAATAGAATAAAACACAACATATACTATTGTCTGCTTAAAGAAGATATTCACTTTTTTTTTCTAGAGTCTTATATTTTAAACAGCAAATAATAAATGTATCTAGTGTTTCATGGAATTTAATGTGAAAAAATCTTAATATTTTTATGGTTAAATTGTTGCTATTTCTTTTTAAAGTTCCATATTTTACATTGTTTCATCCCAACTAACTTTTAAAGGTTAGACTAAAGTTTGTTGATATTCCTCTTACACTGGGGAGCCCAGAGCTAGAAAGTAGTCTTTCTCACAAATATAAAAAGAATGTAAAATTCATCTTGCAAAATTAAACACTGTAGTTATATTTTGGAATGCTAAATTACCATACTACTTTTCAATAACAAATTATATCATGGTTCTACATTGAAATTAAAGAAAAAATGTGTTACATTGTTTGCTTTTGTAATTGTTTATTGTTTAAAGATGGAATTTTCTTAAGCCAGATTTCCCCCAGATTCTTCTAACATGTTAGAGTTGGGCAATTACTTCCAATGAGGTTAAGCAATCTGGCTTTGATTCTTCCAGTTTGTTGGAATCTTTATGTATTCAGATTCTGTTCTTTGTTTCTTGTTTCTCTAAGTTTAAGTGATAAATATAATTTATAAATGTACCTTTGCATCTTCATATACAACAGTGAATTATAAAGGTTAAGTAACAAATTTGGAGTTTTGCTTCTGGTAACCCTACATTCAGGTGACTCCCAACCAGTCATTCCTTCTTATAGAAACCATCTCACAAGACACCATACAGCCTCCATGTCCTTATCTTTCCTCCAAGAGCCTCAGCTCAGGTAATTATACCCACCAGGGTTATTGGGCTTTAGTAATATTTATCTCTTTATTCTTATAACTAAAGATAATCCAAGTGAATCTTGTACTTATGGCTGTGTTCATGAATAATTTATTACATCTAATAAAATATGACCCCAAAGAACTAAAGATGACAGATTTATTGGACTTTGCATGATTTTCAGAAATCATACAGGATAACTAATAGAAGTTTTAGGACAGGAACCTGCATGTATTTTTGTCATTGAGGAATCTTTGGTGTTTATATTTCAGTTTTTAGATCGATATCTTCCATATGGTATATTTATTGGAAACCCATCCAGGGTGATGACATATGGAAATAAAAGTATTTGAATAAATTTAAAAATCAATAATTTATTTGCTTTTTTAGCCAATCTGAATAGAGTGCTGAATGATAGCATGCTGTTTTTTTATAGTGACATTTAAAATAATTTGGGTATGTGTGTTTTAAGAATCAAGAGAACAAATGTGCATAAAGTCTTAGTACAGTGTCTGGCACACATAAGTAGCTGAATATGTTTGCAGTTATTATTAACATCATCATTGCCAGATTCCCAGGAAAGTCTTGCAGAAAATAGAAGGATCAGAAGGCTATAACTATGAGGTTTCTTTTTTTTCCAATCCTCACCAGGGGATATGTTTTCTTTCATTGATTTGAGAGGAGAGGAAGGGAGAGAAAGATGGTGAGAAAAAGAAATGTCGATGTAAGAAACATTGATCTGTTGCCTCCTGCACATGCCCTGACCAAGGATTGAACCCATGACCCTTCACTGCATGGAATGATGCTCTAAACCAGTGGTTGGCAAACTGCGGCTATGTAATGAGTTTGCCAAACACTGTGTAAGGTATTACCCTTACCCAGAAGTTTTGACTTCAGGTTAAAGACATTAGTACATTATTAAAATGTTTTTTAAGTGTTTTTCTCTAAGGCAGTGGTTGGCAAACTCATTAGTCAACAGAGCAGCAAATGGCAGCTCATGAGCTGCAATTTGCCGACCATTGCTCTAACCAACTGAGACACACTAGCTGGCTAGTGAAACCTATATATATTCTTATTTAATTCTATATAGAAATTATTAATTACTAGGGGCCCAGTGCACGAATTCATGCACTTTGAGTCTGTGGTGTGCATAGGGGTGTGTCTTGACCCATCCTCTGAGCCCTCACCCAGTCCCTCCTGCCACAGACCCTGGTCCCCTATTTCCGGCAGCCTCGCTCCTGCTGCTGCCAATCCCATGCACTGTGGTGCTGGACCTGCTTGCACCGGCTGCTGGTGAGAAGTGATTGGGCCTGGCACCAGCAGCAGGTGTGAGCAGGGCTAGTGCCATCAGTGGGTACGTGTGGTGACTGCTGCCCTGTCATCCCTCAGAAGCAGGGGGAGGTGGAGAAGCCCTTGGTAGCAATTGAGGCCAGCAGCTGCTGCTTGAACCCATTGCCAGCACAAGTGATCGAGACTGGTGCTGGGTGCTGGCAGCAGGTGTGAGCAGCCGCTCCAGTGTTGGCTGTGGGTGTGAGCAGGGCTGGAGCCAGTAGCAAGTGTGAGTGGGGCCATCACTGGCAGCAGGTGTGAATGGCAGATGCTAGCCCTGATTGTCCCTCAGGAGCAGGGGGAGGTGGGAAAGCCCTAGGGGGCTAATGGGGCCAGAAGCCGCCACTGACACCCACTGATGGCACTGATTGGGGCTGGTGCTGGGTGCCAGCATGGGTGCAAGTGGTGGCTCCGGCTCTGGCAGTGGGTGAAGTGTTGGGCAGTACCACAGCACATGGGAGCAAGGAATTTTCAGTAACCACCAGAGCTTGCTCTGATGACAGCGACCAGTGCCTCACTTTGATCTGGTGCCCCCCACTCACCTGCTCCACCATCGTGCCGGATGATGCCCGCCATGTCCCGCTCATGCCTCCAGGTGATCAGTGCATGTCATAGTGACTGGTGTTCAGTTGTTCCACTGTTCATTCTATTTGCATATTAGCTTTTTATTATATAGGATAATTCTGTATAATTACAGCTCACTAATATGCAATTCATATTAGTCTTATAAAATGACATGAATATATACATGTATGTGTGTGTGTGTGTGTGTGTGTGTGTGTGTGTGTGTGTGTATACATAATTTCTAATATTTGAAATAGCAAGCTTAGGGTCACTGCCATAATATCTTATCAGAAGGTAAAATATATCAATGAGTTTAATCCATATGACATTATTTTAAGAAAATAATACAAAAGTTTGAAATACATTATGCAAGTATAAGATTGAGTGAATAGAAAGTAGAGCAGTTTGACTAGAGCAGAGTTTTCATAAATAGAGAACACTTTGTTGCATAACAACAACCCTGACACTTAGTGTTTTAAAACAGTCAACATTTATTTAGCTAGACTTGAATTCTGTGGGGTGGCAATTTGGGATGGGCTCTACCAGGCAGCTCTGCTGATGTGTGCTCCTAGTATGTTCAGGTGAGCTTGGCGGGGTTTGTTCATATGACTTTGGTCAGTGGATAGATCAAGGGTGCCGGCTGGTTTAAATGGCTCAGCAGGAAAGGTGCATCTTGTGTGACCTCTCATCCTGCAGCAGTCTTGGCAGTTGTCAGAGGTCTCAAAAAAGAGCACAAGAGTATAAACTGTTTCTTAAGGCTTTAATTCAGAAGTCATACAACTTAATTTCTGGAAAATTCTGTGATTCACAATAAATCACAAGCCAGCCAGCCAGATTCAAGGACTGGGTAGCTGTACTCCACTTGCTCATGGGGTAATCTGCAAGAAATCATGGTCACTTTTGTAATCTATCACAACCAGAATTTAGCCATGGAAATAGAAATGGTATACTCTGTGAGATTATAATCAATAGAACTGGGAATTACAGAAATAAATGAAGAAGGGAGAAGAATAAACTTTAAATTGTGTGAACTAGGTGACTTAATTTATGAGAAGCAACGTAATTTATGTGTTAAGATTTGCAGTAATGATACCTGGCTGGCATGGTTTAGTGGTTAGAGCATGGGCCTGCACACAGAAGGGTTGCAAGTTCTATCCTTGGCTAGAGTGTGTGCAGGAGGCAACCGATCAATGTGTTTCTCTCCCTTCCTCCCTTCCACTCTCTAAAACTCAATGGAAAAAAATATTCTCAGGTGAGACACACACACAATTTGCAGTAATGTTGATCTGGATTAAAAGTCCATTTAATTTTACCACCAATTCCTGTCTCCAAAAACTGGCCCTAAGTATGTCATTTTTTTTTCTGTAAGTTTCCATTTGCTTCTTCCATGACAAAACAACAAAACAAACAAATAGACAAACAAAAACCCTGAAAATTATAACAACTACCTATTAGTTTATTGAGAGAATTAAATAAAATCCTGCAAATAAAGTACAGAACTGTATGTGTGCTATGGTAAGGGCTCAAAACTGTCAATAGTTTATTTATAGAATTCAAATTTTTCTCAGTAGTAGTAAAAGTAATTCTGTTTTAGACAAGGTTTGATTACATAGTCAATGTAAATATTTGTTGGGGCATTGAAAATTTAAAACTGGACTGTTAGGTGAATATCACAGGGAGAGATGTCCATATAGAGATGATACTGAAACCATGGGAATGAATGAAATTTAGAGCAAAAATATGTGCAAGAAAAAGAGCAGGTAACCAAAACTGATTAATTTGGCATGTTTAATCAAATATGTATGATAAGTAGAGGCCTGGTGCACAAAATTCATGCACTTGGGGCAGAGGTCCCTCAGCCTGGCCTGTGCCCTCTCACAGTCCAGGAGCCCTCAGGGGATGTCCGACCGATGACTTAGCAGGCCTAAACCACCAGTCAGACATCCTTAGCACTGCTTTAGAGGTGTGAGGGGCTTCCGCCACTGCCATTGCATTCTCCAGCTATGAGTCCAGCTCAGGGCTTCTGGCTGAGTGGCGCTCCCCCTGTGGAGGAGCATGGGCCTGCACTGAGCATTTTCCCACTAGTGGTCAATGTGCATCATAGCGAAAGGTTGTTCTGCCATTTAGTCTATTTGTATATTAGCCTTTTATTATATAGAATGTGGCATTTTTGTTATTGTTTGCATTTCTGGCACTAAATTTTTGCTCATTCTGTTTCTAATCGTTATCATCATCACCAACTGTTAGAATTCCATTCCTTTGCAAAGGCTTGCTTCATATATCCCCTGCTTTCTGTGCTTAATGATTACAGCCTGAAGTAGGGTGTATGCAAAAAATAACATTTCAAGGAATATTTTAATTGAATAAAAACTAGATACAAGATCCATAATAAAAATATAATTCCAAAATTTTATTATAAACCTAATATTATATTTATTTTTAATTTAATAAATTTTATTGTTCAGATTATTAGAATTGTTTCTCCCCCACCCCCTCATAGCTCCCCTCCACCAGTTCCCACCTTACTTTCTGCCCTTACATCTTCTCCCCACCACTGTCCTCATCCATAGGTGTATGATATTTGTTCAGTCTCTCCCCGCAGCTCCCTCCCCAAGAACCTGAGAATTATTAGTCCACTCCCTTTCTATGCCCCTGATTCTATTATATTCACCAGTTTATTCTGTTCATCAGATTTTTTATTCTTTTGATTTTTAGATTTACTTGTTGATAGATAAGTATTTGTTGTTCATAATTTTTATCTTTACCTTTTTCTTCTTCATTCTCTTCTTAAAGAATACCTTTTAGCATTTCATATAATACTGGTTTGGTGGTGATGAATTCCTTGAGCTTTTTCTTATCTGTAAAGCTCTTTATTTGCCCTTCAATTCTGAATGATAGCTTTGCTGGGTAGAGTAATCTTGGTTGTAGGTTCTTGCTATTCATCATTTTGAGTATTTCTTGCCACTCCAGTATGGACTGTGTAGTTTTTGTTGAGATATCAGCTGACAATTGTATGGGTGCTCCTTTGTGGGTAGTTAACTGTTTTCCTCATTCTCTCTTTGTCTTTTGCTCTTGACATTTTAATTATGATGTGTCTTGGTGTGGTCCTCTTTGGATTTCTTTTATTTGGGGTTCTGTGTGCTTCCTGGACTTGTAAATCTGTTTCTATCACCAGGTGGTGGAAGTTTTCAATAATTCTTTCTTCAAATAGGTTTTCAGTATCTTGCTCTCTCTCATCTTCTGGCATGTACATAATTCTGATGTTGGTACACTTAAAGTTGTCCCAAAGGCTCCTTACACTATAACTTTATAACTGTGGTTTGAACTTTATATCCCGTTGATTTTTTTCTTCCATTTCCTTTTTTTTAACATATTGTATTGATTTTTTACAGAGAGGAAGGGAGAGAGATAGAGAGTTAGAAACATCAATGAGAGAGAAACATAATCAGCTACCTCCTGCATGTCCCCTATTGGGGATGTGCCCGCAATCAAAGTACATGCCCTTGACTGGAATCAAACCTGAGACCCTTGAATCCACAGGCTGATGCTCTATCTACTGAGCCAAACCGGTTTCGGCCCTCCATTTCTTTAATTTATGATCTGTTCCTTTGTCTCCGCATTTTTGCTGCTTCTCTGAGTTGGTATAATAGCTGTGCTAGGTGTCCTATATGGCCCAGTAGCTCCACCTCCCCAGTTATCTGAGGTGAACACTCTTGGTGCACCCCTTTGTGGACTGTGTGTACAATCTTATAGTTAATCCTTTATTGTTGTTGGTATCATTGGGGAGAATTGACCTCTAGGCCAATAGGCTGTGAGGATCAGCTGTGTCTATGCCAGGAGAACTTCTTTGCTGGAGTTAGACTTATGAAACAAGACTTGCAAAATTGCAGAAGCCTCTTTGCTTAGCTTGGATGAGGTAGAGTCTCATGGTTGAGCAGACAGCTTTGGCTGCCTGTCAGCCCTGGCCTATGAGGCTCCTGGGTCTCAGAGTCCCTTGATAATCACTGTAGCCTTCTCTGCGTGCTCTTATGTGCATGCCTCCAAATCTCTACCTTTCGTGGCTCCCTTGAGTTTCTGTGTGCTCCAGGGACCCGTATGAGTCTGGGTCCCCAGGATCTTGCCCGAAACTGGGGTTCAGTGCAGTTGGAACTGGAGTTCAGCACAGTTGGGAGGTTCCGTCTTCCTCCTGCTAGAGAAAGCCAGCAGCACAATCAGCAGTAAGTCCTCTCTATGTGCACTTGTGCACATAGCTCCAGACCTTTGCCTTTTGCAGCTACCTTAACCGTCCGTGCACTCCTCTCTTTTCCTGACAGTTCAGACTTCCCTGTATTAGTCTCACCTGGAACTGGGGTTCAGTGCAGTCGGAACTGGGGCTCAGTTCAGTCAGGAGTTTCTATCTCCCCCCCACTAGAGTAAGCCAGCCAGGTACTCTGCTGCCCATCCTCTCCATGCACGTGTCTCCGTACCTCAGCTTTTTGCAGCTCCTCTGAGTTTCAGTGTGCTTTCTCTTTCCTTCTAGTTGTAGAATTTTCACTCAGCCAGCTTTCCTGTGGTTCTGGATGATGTCCATTCTGTCTTTTAACTGTAGTTTTGAAATTATTGTGTGAGGCAGCAGTTTAGGTGTTCACCTATGCTGCCATCTTGGTTTCTCCTAAACCTAATATAAACGTTAAATTTAAATAACCATACTAGAGGCCCAGTGCATGAAATTCGTGCATAGGGTAGGGTGTTCCTTAGCCCAGCCTGTGCCTTCTCACAATCTGGGATCCTTCAGGTAGGGTCCTGAGGCCTGGCCAGCGATCATGGACTATTGGGGATTCCCTCCCCCTGGCTGCTGGCAACTGGCCCCACTCCTGCTACTGCCACTACTTACCCTCTGTGTGGTGCTGTTTCCCCTTACTCACCAGTGGTCGTCTCCTTCTGTGGGCAACAGGTATGGGGTGTGATCACTTGGCTAGCCTGGGCCTCCCTCTGCAGGATGATTGCTTACTAGCCCTGCACACCAACCACAGCATTGCTGGCCAGTGGCCTGGGCCTCTCTCTGTGGAGTGATTGATCAAGGGGCCCCAGATTGGTTGCCCCATAGAGGAAGGCTCCACTCACACACCACAGCACTGCCAGCTGTGGCCTGGGTCTCCCTCTGTGGGGCGATTGATCACAGAGCTCTGCAATCAATTGCTCAGCAGAG
>PVJN01033916.1:0-23101 GCA_004026805.1 Lasiurus borealis | reverse complement strand
GCATCAATCAGGCTGGCAGGGGAGTGGTTAGGGGGTGATCAGGCTGGCAGGCAGAAGCAGTTAGGGGCAATCAGGAAATCAGGCAGATGAGCTTTTGGGAGCCAGCCAATCCCTACTGGGATCCAGCCTAAATGGGCAGTCAGACATCCTTCGAGGAGTCCCAGATTGGAGAGGGTGCAGGCTGGGCTAAGGGACATCCCTGCCCCCTGTGCACAAATTTCATGCACTGGGCCTCTAGTGGGAGCAGTTAAATGGAAGCAGAAAGTAGTATTTTTAGCCTGTTTAGCACCTCAGTTTCTATTCTGTTCTCTCTTTGTATATTACATGTTTTTTTTTTTTCCTCATAGAAAGGGCCACATGCAGTGTTTGGCTTTGCAATAGTTGAGATAGTGTCATTTGCAGTGGGAATATGACGAAAGCAAAATGATATGTGTGACTGAGTGGTTTATTTGTAATTTTACAAACTTTTAAAAATTCTAAGTCTGTGGATACCTTTCTTATATTTCAGTTGTAAGTGCAGGTTCTCAGAAAATTTCTTTGTTTATAAAATGTAAACTTATGTCTGGTCTAGTTTACTGACATATTTTATTTATTAAAAAATAGTTGAACCAATAATAAATTGAGTTTACTGTGATACTTAGATGAGGGATGATGTGAAAGATTTTAGAATGTGTTCACACAAAGTTTAATTGATTCAATGTGCTATCTTTTGATGGTATGATAAATATACAGCGAGAACAGTAGCCTGTGATTATGGCACTAATTCCTGCTAGGATTAGATTTTAATTGGACAGCTTATTCATTAAATGCTCAGATTAGGGTAACTGGAATGACCAGGACAGCAAGATTTTCTAAGCTGCCTTATAATCATCAGGTTGCATAGGTTGTGCTGTCTGAATGTTAGTAGTAACTGCAGAACTTTGTTTAATGTGGCTGGGTCATAGGAAATGATAAAGTCTGTGGCACCCATAATGAAACCTTATGAGGCTGTAACAATTCTCTGTTCCCTAATAGTTTAGAAATGAATTAGCAAATCCCAAATTATTAAAACAAAGATCCAGTTTTGATTCTCTAATTGTTGATGGCATGATTCTATAACCACATACTTCAGTTAATGATTTTGGGATTGCCCAGTAGAGACATTTTTGTTAATATTAACAAATAATCAAGTTACCTATCATATGTTATTGATTAATAGATTGATAAGAGATTAAGGAATAAAGTTTATTGTAAGTGGTTCGGTGAAAGCACATTTAAAGATTAATAATTGTTAAAGCAATGGGGGACAGTTATAAAAGAGAGTTTATTGCCAAAACCAGTTTGGCTCAGTGAATAGAGCGTCAGCCTATGGACTGAAAGGTCCCAGGTTTGATTCCGGTCAAGGGCATGTACCTTGGTTGTGGGCACATCCTCAATTGGGGATGTGCAGGAGGCAGCTGATCGATGTCTCTCTCTCATCAATGTTTCTAACTCTTTATCCCTCTCCCTTCCTCTCTGTAAAAAATCAATAGAATATATTTAAAAAAATATAAAATAAAATAGAGTTTATTAACCAAGTTCTCAATTTAAGTACTGGTATCTATCTATATAAGTTCTATTATTCTTCAACTGTTTATAAATATTTCTTTGTAAATTTATTTTTAAGTATTTTAGATATTTTTTGTGTAGCTATCAATAATTGTTATCTTCTACTAGTGGTTAAGAGTATACACTGAGTGGCCAGATTATTATGATCTCTGAACACATAATAATCTGGTCACTCAGTGTATATCCAATATAATAAAAGGTAAATATGCAAATTGTCCCCTTGACCAGAAGTTCGACTAGCAGGCAGGCTGGCCAACCACCCATGTCCCCTCCCCCTGGCCACTCTGCCTGGACCTCACTCATGCACAAATTCATGCACTGGGCCTCTAATATATATATATATATATATGCATTCAGAGATCATAATAATCTGGCCACTCAGTGTACATGAATACTATAATTTTTAAATCTTGTATTGAGTAATATTAAGTAATTCTGTTAGCTTTCCAATTGATTCTCTTGACTTTTCTAAATAGGCAGTATCAGATTATAATTATAAATATTAATATTTAACATTATACTTTTATTAAATATTATTTGTGTTTAAAATATATTTTTACAAATGATATTTACAAATCAGGATTCAAACAAAAACCACATATTACATTTGGTGGACATGTCTCCTATATCTATAACAGTTCCTCTAGCTCAGTGGTTCTCAAACTTCCTAATGCCGCAACCCTTTAATACAGTTCCTCATGTTGTGGTGACCCCCAACCATAAAATTATTACTACTTCATAACTGTTATTATGAATCATAGTGTAAGTATCTGTTTTCCGATGGTCTTAGGCGACACCTGTGAAAGTGTCGTTCAACCCCCAAAGGGGTCGCAACCCACAGGTTGAGAACCACTGCTCTAGCTTATCATGACATTTACTTATAGAATAAATCATATAATTTGCCCTATAGAATTTCACACAATCTGTATTTAGATGATTATATCTTCATGGCATTATTTAACATGTTTCTCATATTTTCTCTATACCAGTAGTTAAGATAGAAAATCTTGATTGGATTAAGTTTTTAGTATTTTTTGGTGAGAATACTTCATAAGTGTTGCTTTATACTTTCAATAGCATCACATTAGGAGTTAATATAATGGCTGGTTATCCTGTTATTTTTTTATTTTTGTTGTTCTACTTATTTATACATTCATTGGTTGATTCTTTTTTTAAATTTTTATGTTGATTCTTTATTATTGAAGGTATTACATATGTCTCTTTTAACGTCAAAATAGATCAGTGGATGTCAGACTGATTTACCTATTAAAAAGAATTACATTAACTTCTTACTAAATTGATGATCTTTGCCAAGATCCATTATTTTATTAGTAAATCTTAAAATGGTTTTCTAATTCTTATTCTTCTGCATTTATTCATTACTACTTCTCTATATAAAAAAGATAACTTCATTAACTGTTTGATTATCCTAACATAAAACGCTGAAATGCTCGATTAAATATTTAGAATGATGAGTGAGTGCTTAACAGTCTCCAAAGTAACAAACAAGATTGTTTTTTTTTTGGTGTATACTTACTGACACATAGATGATACATATCTGTATGTCTATTTGTTTTCAAAGATTTTCTTGCTTTAATTTTTATGTTATAGTAAAAATATGATCTTTGTAAATTCCTGCTGTTGGGAATTTACTGAGTATCTTTTTCTACACCATTTTTTAATTTCATAAACCTTTCTTATTTTATCCATTTTGCCTGTCATAGATGAATGCTGGTGTATATAAAGTTTTCCACTGTATGTGTGTTTTTGCCCATTTCTCCCACTACGTGCAGTATTTTTGTTCTACAGAATTTGATGTGTTATTAGATATTATCTACTTTGTCATAAAGCCACCCGAGGCTATTGAACTTTTAATCCTTTGTGGGTAGCCATAAAGTTGCCTTCTGTTTTTACTACAAATTATACCATTTAAATAGATTTTATTGTCTTATTTTATGCTATTTGCCTTGAATTATAATTGGATGATATAATATTACCAGCTCTGCCTACTTTTTTCTTCACATTTGCCTGATAAATTGTGCCTATTTTATTGTTTTTATTTTGTTTCGGTGCCTTTTCATGGAGATAAGGAATTTGCTACTTTCCCATCCTCTCCTCTTCCAAGTCTTAATAATTTAGTTTGGTATTGTTATTCCTATCATTTATTGTTTTTATAAAGTGCAATATAAATATTACTTAAAAATAAATGAAAATTAATGTTGTAACTATGTATAACATAATCATTTATATATTTATCTTTAACTGATTTCATGGAGTCCACATCTAGCCTGGAAGTCCTGGGACTAGTATTAAAAGCATATTAATGAGTCTTCGTAATTACTAATAGAAACATGAGGAAGGTGGTCTTTCTTTTTGTTAACAAGTTACCTGATTAGAAGGAATTTGTGGTGTCTTGATTTTTAGGATCGATTTTTTTAAAGAAACTGGAACACAAAAACATGTAATTGTTTCAGTTTTTCTATTTGGTTTTAAGATAGTAATTCTAGGTGTAGATGATTGGATCTTACTGTTTTGAAATTTGTTCATATATATAAAGTTACTTTTCAAGTTTCAGTCAAGGTAATTCTTTTTCACAACTTATGTTTCAGTTTCTCTGTGATTTTTTTTTATCTTATAAGGTTTCCCTCTAATTTTATAATTAATAATTTAATTATGAAGTTACTAATTTTTTAAAAAACAATTTCAAATGATACTAAAAAATGTGATGTAAAAAGTATTACTTCAGTTGCTTCTCAACCCACATCCAACTCCCCAAAGTAGTCATGGTAATAGTTACCTAAGCATATTGCATAATCTTTAAAAGAAAGATTAATTCTTTAACTTCAAATAATTTAGTCCAAGGAAGAAATAGTATCTGGTTCTTATATAAATAAGAATTACTCTTCAATATTTTTAAATGTTAGTGTCTCACAAAGCTAGGTGGGAAAACTAAATAATATCAAAAATCTTTGTTAATGTTAAAATGGCAAAGTAAACATTTTTCTGAAATTTATTTTCCATTGTTTCTTTTGAGTAAAAAATAAGCTATCCTAAAAAAAAAGAGAGAGAGATGTTTTTCTATTTTTATAATAGGTATAGCAAGTTTCATTATTCATGTAAAATCAATATAATATTTTAGTGATTCTAGTTCTATTGAAAAATGGAAGTATGGTGTATTGGTGGCATTTCATATATTTTTCATCTTAATGTAGTACTTTTAAAGCCATACATTCCAGTATCCAAGTTTTAAAGTAGTTTGTATACACCCAACAGGCAAGGCCATGACTTTAATCATTTCCTCACCAGAACTTCAATTATGCCAAGCACTTTTTAATTATCTTGTAGCCCACAAGTCTATTCTTAGTAAAAAGTCTGACTTTTACAGAGGCACTGTGGCAGATTTCAACTCACCACTTTGCAACCCCACCCATGAAAAAGCCCTGTGAATTAAAAGCTACTAAATTAAGTGTGTATTTTTAACAGCTTCAATTTTAAAGTCAATTTTGGCATAAAAGTTGGACATTTTTTTGAAGTACAGAATGCTATGTTGGCATTTCATGGTATTTTCAGAATGCAGTTTGTTTTTTGGGTTGTCTCTTTCACAAAGTTTCTTATAACATCATTTTTTTCCCTAAAGGGAGTATATTTAGTCAGCTTGCTCTATCACTTTTTTAAAAAATTCCTTAAGAAAGAAAAATCTGAACCAAGAAGAAAAATGATAGAACAAGAACTCATGTGTGAGAGCAGGAATGTAGGGGAAAGGTTGGGGGCGCAGGGGGTGGCAGAGGAAGCATAGATCTAAAGTGTAGATCAAAACTATAATACAAGCCCTGAAATTAAGGGAAAAGTAAACTACATAGAATTGTGTTGTTTTATAAACCTTTTATTTCCCAGTAATGATAAAATTCCCACCCCCCAAATACAACACCAAGTCATTTCAGGAAATGTTTGTATAAGATTAATGCTTGTAAGAGAAGCTAAATACCTAATACAACATAATGGATATACTCAAGAAATAATTAATGTGAATCTGTTACTTTTAAGGCTTTGTACTTCTTTTATGTAATAATGTAGCTCCAATAATTTATTGCCTCATGATCCTCTTCAGAAAAATGCAGTGTTCAAAATCAGCACTTAGGAAATGTGACAGGAACTGTAGACTCAATCAACATAGTTTTCCTTTTTTTTTTAAATTTTTTTTCTTCATCTACTGCAGGTGCTATAATGTCTAAAAACTTAATTGCCTTTTAGCTAGAAGTTGCATGTGGGGATTCTGGCCAATGGGGTATAAAGGGAAGGTTGCTGGTGCCACGTGGTGTCTCTGCTGGAGGCCTTGAAGGGCCACTGTCATGGCTGGCTGTAGAGCTGAAAGCGGGAGGGAGCCTAGGTCATTGTAGATGTCCTTGACCACCATATTAGTGTTGACATACTACTCCAAGACTTCATGTAACATGAAATAAAGAAACCTGTTTCTTGTTTAAATCACCATTTGCTAGGGTCCCTGTTACCCTTCCTGCATGCATTACTAACTGACCCAGGGGAAAAAATTAATTTGGCAATAAGTATGACAATGATCTTCATATTCCCATGGTTGGCTAGTCTCCAAGATAGCCCACATCAATCCCCACCTCATTCACACTCTTGGCAGTTTGTGTGACCAATAGAATATGGCTTCTAAAGCCCTATGACACTGTAAAACTTACAAATGTAACAACTTTAAGATCATTTATATTTCTTTTTTACAGATTGTCAAATTTTTCTTTTCATCCTGATGTGTTTCCTGGTAAAGTATATATCCTTTATTAAAATTGGAAAATATATACCAGGTTCTCGTTTATGTTCCTTTACTTCATTAGCTCACGTTTTTTTCTTCAAATGACATTTTGAGATGGTATTACAACCACTTTGCCATTGTAGAAACTGAGGCTGAGAAGTTAAAAATTCTGCTCAAAGACACTTCTGATGTGGCAGAGAGATCTGAGTATAGTGAGGCTGGTTCCAGCATTTGTGATCCTCTCACCACATTAAAATCACCTGTAATCATACAAAACAGAAAACTGGCCTCCTTTCTATAGATAAATCATTTAATCTCTTAAGTGTAGCTGGTCAGTTTCTGCTAGCATTCACATTTCCTTAATCGCTCCTCTGAATTTCAGCGTATATGAGAATGCTGAATGTCATCCATATTCTGCTGGTGTAGCCAACTCTATCAGTGTCCATTCAGGCAATCAGAACCGATGCAGGAGATGTAGTACAGAAAAGTGGTTATGAATATGATTGGAGGAGCCAAAAAGGGAAGATGTGTTTACCTAAAGGGGAAAAGATAGCGCAGAAGGGTGGACATGAAGCTGAGAACAAATGGCCAGGGAACAGACCAGTCTTCAGAGAATTGACCTTCTCTTAAAATGTTTTCCTTCCTTTAATACATTTTCTATGTCTCTATTCTTCCACAATTAATGACTGCATTATACTATTATTAACCTCTGGTTTTTAAGTTTTTTTTTGTTGTTTTGGTATTAATTTTCTTCACTTTCTTTGAAATTTTTAAGTTATGAGGGAATTTCCATTCTCCTCCCATCCAAATCTTCCTATCAGTTTTTTGCTTGCTGCTACTGTCCTCCCCTCACCATTTCTAGTCTAGGGCATGGTTTTAGTTGGTGGCTTGGGGTTCCTGTCCGTTGTTGACTGATATAGGAGAAGCAGTCATTGAGCTGGCAAAGGGTAGCACTGTCCTTGTGTCCAACTTTAGGGAGGACACCTTGCTCTTTCATCCCATACTAGTCCAACTTTGGGCTGTCTGAGACTTCAGCTCCTGCATATAATTCTGCTTTTGAATATGATTATGATTTTTGTATATATTAAAAATCTATCACTGCTATGTTTACAGAAGAGGGAGGAATGTAAACCATGGAAGTATAGTGTCCTAATAATGATACATCTGTCTTGATACATTTAGTAGGTTTGCTTGAATTTTCTAGGTAAATAATCATATTACCCAAGTATAACAAGAACTGAAGCCACCATTTAATTAGTATGTACTATGTGGCAGGTGTTTTCTGCCCTGTGCTTTGTCTACATGTCAGGGCTGGGGAATGGACAAAGATTACTAGTGTCTTTCTGTGGAGTCTTGGTAATTGTCCAGCAGACCCTCCAGTGATGATCTGATTCCAGAATGTGCACCTTTAATTACGTTTCTATTGACTAGAAACTCTGAAAGGATAGTAGCTATTAAATTAAGAGAAACCCATAGCAATGCAAATAATTCCTGTTCATGCCAAGCAAATGTATTTTGACTGGTAGATTATGAAGCTTTTTTAAATTTATTTTTTTAAAATAAATCTTCATTATTCGGATTATTCCAGTTGTTCCTCTTTTTCCCTCCACATAGCTCCTCTCCACCTGGTTCCCACCCCACCCCATACCCTTACCCCCTCTCCCCCCTGCACTGTCCTCATCCATAGGTGTATGATTTTTGTTCAGTCCCATTCCGCAACCTCCACACTCCTTTCATGCCAAGAATTGTCAGTCCGTTCCCTTTCTATGCCCCTGATTTTATTATATTCACCAGTTTATTTTGTTCATCAGATTTTTTATTCACTTGATATTTAGTTTCACTTGTTGGTAGATAAGTATTTGTTGTTCATAATTTTTATCTTTATCTTTATCTTCTTCTTCCTCTTCTTAAAGAGTACCTTTCAGCATTTCATATAATACTGGTTTGGTGCTGATGAACTCCTAAAATTTACCTTTTTCTTATCTGTGAAGTTCTTTATTGACTTTTAATTCTGAATGATAGTTTTGCTGGGTAGAGTAATCTTGGTTGTAGGTTCTTGCTATTCATCATGTTGAATATTTCTTGCCACTCCCATCTGGCCTGCATAGTTTCTGTTGAGAAATCAGCTGACAATCATATGGGTACTCCCTTGTAGGTAACTAACTGTTTATCTCTTGCTGCTTCTAATATTCTCTCTTTGTCTTTTGCTCTTGGTATTTTAATTATGATTTAAGTTGTTGTGGTACTCTTTGGATTTTTTTTTGTTTGGGGTTCTTTTTCTGGACTTATAAGTCTATTTCATTTACCAGGTAGGGGAAGTTTTCTGTCATTATTTCTTCAAATAGGTTTTCAATATATTTCTCTCTCTTTCTTCTGGTACCCCCATAATTTGGATGTTGGTATACTTGAAGTTGTCCCAGAGGCGGCTCCTTCATAGTTTTGGGTTCTCTTTACTTTTTGCTTTTCCAGTTGGGTGTTTTTGCTTCTTTGTATTTCAAATCTTTGACTTGATTCTTGCGATCCTCTAGTCTGCTATTGGATCTCTATATTTTATTCTTTATTTCAGTTAATGTATGCCTAATTTCTAGTTGGTCCTCTTTCATATCCTCAAGTGCCTCATTAAAGTTGTTGACCGTTTCTAGAAACTTCTTGAAAAAACTTATAATCATGGTTTTGGACTCTATATCCTTCATTTATTTTATTTGTGACCTGTTTCTTTCTCTACACATTTTGGCTGCTTCCCTGAGTTGATAGAGTGGCTTTGTGTGCTAGGTGTCCTATAGGGCCCAGGGGCTCAGCATCCCCAGGTACCTGAGGTGGACACTCTTGGTACAACCCTTTGTGGGCTGTATGCACAGTCTTGTTGTAATTAAGCCTTGATTTTTGTTGGTATCCCTGGGAGGAATTGACCTCAGGCCAATGGCTGTGAGGATCAACTGTGTCTATAATGGGAGAACTTCTGTGCTGGAGACACCCTTATGAGGCAAGACTTGCTTCAGTAGGGCTTTGATGCTCACTGAATCTGCCCCTGAGTGTGTCCCTTATGGCTCTGATGAGTTGTAATGTGGATGTTCCCACTCTAACCACTGGCTACACTGGCTCTTGGATCTCCAAGGAGGTGCTAATTTAGCCTTTGCCTGAGGCTGCCCAGCAGGAGCTACAGAAAGATCTGCAGATTCCTCTTCTTTGGGTTTTGGAGGTGCCCAGTAAGGCCCAGCTGTGAAGCAATGCAAGCTGCTATAGGGCCTTGGGCCATCTTTTGGATGTTTTAGGTGTCTCTGACTCAGCTGTAGTTTGTTAGGTAAGTTTAGATTTCAAAGGACCAGGCCATTCATATGCAAAAGCCTCTTCATGCAGCTTGAGTGGGGTGGGGTCTCAGGGCAGAGCAAACAGCAATGGCTTCCTATCAGCTCTGCCATAAGAGGCCCCGGAGTCTCAGTGTCTCTTGGTAATTGCTGCCAGCACCTCTGAGAGAAAGGCACCTTCAAGTTCTGCCAGATGCCAGACAGTCCAATTTCTCCAGGTATGAATCTGGGTCCCCAGAGTCTTGCCCAGAAATGGCATTCAGAGCAGTCAGGAGCTTGTGTCTCCCTCTCAAATGAAAAAGACAGCTGCATACTCAGTTGCCAGCCCTTTTCGTTTGCACGCCTCCATACCTCTGGACATTACTTCTGCAGCTCCTCTGAGTCTCAGTGTTCTCTTCTCTTTCCTTTTAGTTGTAGAATTTCCACTCAGCCAGCCTTTCTGTGGTTCTGGATAATGTCCATTTTGTCTTTTAGTTGTAGTTTTGAAGTGGTGTGCCTGGTAGCAAGTTCAAGTGTTTACCTATTCCACCATCTTGGTTTCCTATTTTGTGTTGTTGTTTGTTTAAAGTATTACAAATAGTATTACATATATCTCCTTTTTTTCCCCATTGACCTTCCCCCAGCCTTCCCTATCCTCTGTTGCATGTCTTTATCCCCGCCAGCCCCCCCACCCGCCCAGTGTCTTGTATCCATTGGTTGTACTTACATGCATGCATACAAGTCCTTTGGTTGATCTCTTCCCTACCCCCAACTCTCCCCAGCCTTACCACTGTAATTTGACAATCTGTTCGATGCTTTACACCCTCTGTCTCTATCTTTTTGTTCATTAGGTTATAATGATCTTTATTTTCCATAAATGAATGAGAGCATGTGGTATTTTTCTTTCATTGCCTGGCTTATTTCACTTAATATAATGCTCTCCAGATCTATCCATGCTGCTGCGAATGGTAAGAATTCCTTCTTTTTTATAGCAGTTTAGTATTCCATTATGTATCTGTACCACAGTTTTCTAATCTACTCATCTGCTAATGGGCACTTAGACTGTTTCCAAATCTTAGCTATGGTGAATTGTGCTGCTATGAACATAGGGGTACATATACCCTTTCTGATTTGTGTTTCTAGTTTCTTGGGATATATTCTTAGGAGTGGGGTTACTGGGTCAAATGGGAGCTCCATTTTTAGTTTTTTTGTTTTTTTTTTGAGGAAACTCCATACTGTTCTCCACAGTGGCTGAACCAGTCTGCATTCCCACCAGCAGTGCACAAGGTTTCCTTTTTCTTCGCATTCTCACCAGTAGTTGTCCTTTGTAGATTTGTTGATGATAGCCATTCTGAAAGGTGTGAGATGGTACTGCATTGTCGTTTTGATTTGCATCTCTCGAATAATTAGTGACTTTGAACATGTTTTCATATGTCTCTTGGCCTTCCTTTTGCCTTCTTTCGAAAAGTTTCTAACTAGATCTGTTGCCCATTTTTTTATTGAATCATTTATCTTTCTTTTATTTATCTTCCTTCCATCTATGAGTTCCCCATAAATGTTGGAGATTAAACCTTTATCAGTGATAACATTTGTAAATATGTTCTCCCATACAGTGGGCTTTCTTATTGTTTAGATAATAAAGTTTTGAAGTCTAATTCTCCTTCGATTATATCTTATTGGTTCCCTCAGTAATTAAAGAGTTGACTAAAATCTTTAATACATGTCCATCATATATATATATATATATATATATATATATATATACACACATATATGTATATATATATATATATATATATATATATATATATATAAAATGATTTTACTTTTTTAAAAATTATACCTTAGCATACATCATACATAGTATCTTTTAATATTTTCAACCTGAGAGATAGGTATTATTCACATTTAGCAGATGAGACAAATCAAATGGCTTACCTGCTCCATGATGAATTAACTAGTAAGTGACTAAGCTGTGATCTAAATGCCAAACTTATCTGTATTCAATACTGATGCTCATATATTACTGCCTGCCTTGCAGAAATCCTATTTTCTCACAAATAAAATGATTTTCCCCAAAATTATATTAATATCACAAAAAAGAATAATAACTATTATTTACTAAGTTAATATATGTCAAGCACCAAGCTAAATGTTTGCATAGATTAACTCAGTTAACAAATGAGGAAATTGAGTTTAAAGAGGTTCAATGATTTGTGCAATGTTTTTCATGCTATTTCTAGCTTTTTTTCTTTTTCCTATTAAAAATACCCCTTCTGTTTATTAGAATCATTTAAAAACTCTTAAAACTGTTTATTATAATTTCTTAAAAGCTTCTTAGGTGAATCATTGTATAAGTGAAGACATTTAACCTCTCGCTCCCCCTAATTTATACTTAGGCAAGCCTACAATGCCTATTGTATTTTTCTTAATATAGCTTCAAAAGAGAATAATAGGTTTGAGATCTTGATATCCTGAATTCTGTGTAGAAGTGTCCAGGGTTTAAATAAAAGCATTTGAAAAATCAAGCTCAACTAAAGGTCAGGTTATAATAGGAGCAAAGCATATTGAGAAAAGATCTCAGTGGTAAGTAAATGACTTTTACATTTGTTAGCATAGGTAGCTAGTTATTAATAAAAGAAAGGAGCATGGGGGAAACAGACATTAAGCCTAATTAACTATGAAACTGAATCAGATATTAAGTCTCATTAAGTCATTCATAAGGCTCCCCAGAAGACCACCACATCCTCTACCCTTGGGACCTATGTCTCAAGGAAGGACAAATTACTGGTTACTAGTTGGGATTACCAAGGATGAGATAAAACAATACAGGGGAAATTCCTCTGCTAAGTGCATGCATAGTAGGAGCCAAGGTGGCATCTATAAAGGAGGAAGGAGTCTATTCTGGGGAAAAGATTGGATTGGTTAGGGGAGGACCTAGCACAAGCCCACAAGAGATTGGTCATTTTGAAAGCCTGATATAATATAATGAAAGCATAATAAGGGCTTCTCACTCCCATTCATGTTCCAAGTGCAAGCAGCTATGAGGTCTCCAAGCATGAGCCTGGGTTGGACAGCACAGCGCCAGCCATGGCACAGCCAGTAGCAGAGACTAAGCTAATTGGGTGGAGACAAAGACTAAACTAAGCTTTGGCATGGACTGAGCCAAGAGCACAGAATTTCTGGATCCTGGCCCTTCTGGGCTTGATGAAAACAAGGCTGGATTTTCCCTACAGCAGGATGAAGCTGAACCCAGTCTTTGTGTTTGCTCCAGCTTCAATAAATCTCACCACTATACCTCATCCTTCCACACGTGAAATGCTTTTCTCAACACTACAAGCACCCAATTTCCACTGGCAACACATTGACTTACTAAATCAATAAGATCTGCCTAACAGTGCCATACAATAACACTATAGAAGTCAGTATTTGCTAAGGATATGTTCTCTTTCTGTAATTTAATAAATTATTTTAATGGCCTATTAATATTTTAAATAAACTTTCTCATCCCCTTGTTCACAGAGGCTGACAGAATAGCCTAGCTGTCCCAAAGCCATTCACCACTCTTCATCATTTCCCCTACCCAGTTTTTAACCAGTTGTATACTTATACCAGTTCTCAGATCGTCTGTTCATATCTTAGACTAGTAATAAAGTCTATTATATTGTGACTGAAGAGTAATTTCATCAATAGGACACAATAAATCTAGAGTATCTAGATTAAAATAGTGCATTTTCAAATAATCAGGAAAATACTATAATTGCCTTAATATAATTTTTAGATATTATAGTATAATGCACTTAATTCTAAAATTACTATGGACATAACTTTTTTCTGTAGGATTCAGAGCCCAACATCTTTCCTGCAATTTGAGAAAGAAAAAAAAAATAGTGGTGGTGAAAGGAGGATGCATCCAGTCATTTTACTGTTTTTTTTTCCCTTTAGTTTTATTTGCAAAATTCTAAGATATTTGAAGTGTACAAAATGATTTGATAGTGTGTCTATTGTGAAAGGAATCCTCCCATTAGTTAACACATCCATCACCTCACATGTTTATTTCTTTTTGTGTGTGAGAGAACATTTAAGATCTATTCTCAGCAAATTTCAATTACATAATATTTACAACATTATAATTAGATCATCAGACCTTATTTATCTTATAGCTGAAAATTTGAGAAAGTATACTTTAAAAAAATATTTTTATTGATTTCAAAGAGGAAGGGAGAGGGAGAGAAAGATAGAAATATCCATGATGAGAGAGTACCATTGATCGGCTGCCTCCTGCACAATGCTTACTGAGGATTGAGCCTGCAACCCAGGCATTTGCCCTCGACTGGAATAGGACCCAGGACCCTTCAGCCCACAAGACGATGCTGTATCCACTGAGCCAAACTGGCTAGCGTAAGAAAATTTACTTTTATAATTGTTTTTAAGTCCACAATTTCAGCCTCTACATAACAAATATAATTTATTTCTTAAAACTGAGGAAATTGTTATACAAATCATTTTGAGTGATGCATGCAATCCATCCTTTTCCTATATAGGTTGTCCTCATCATCTTCATTATTAATGAAGAGAAACACAACCATTACAATTTTCTTGAAGAACATGGATAAACTTGGGGCGGATGTTTTGGAATGAACATATCATTTCATCATAAGAGCTATTGAACACGTTCACTAATGTCTTGCACCAGTGAAATTATATATCTGTCAGAATTCCTGATCCCATTCAGTCTACATGAAACATAGGCTGACACTATCAATGCTGCAAGAGGGGGCTGGTTCATAAGCTTTCACTCTACCCTCTACCGGAATATTTTCCTGGATTATGGCATCATGGAATTTCTTTGGGGTCTTCTCATGTTGTGAGGTCTGCATAGATAGTGAATCATTTGTTACAACATTCCTTGATAAAGAGACCAACTCTCATGTATTATTTTTAGTTTTTGAGTTTATATTACTACTGTTGTAAGAATTTAGGAATTTCCAGTTCTCAGGAAAGTCAGGCACAAAGCACTGTGTTGTACTGGGTCAGCAAGGAAGAGACCAGGAGCAGTGATCCACGTAAAGTGGACAGACAGGACTAGCCAAGGTCCAAAAGGACTGAGTCTCAGACTTAATTCCAGTCAGGTTTGGACATGAGTATTCAGTGAGGTGAGTTGGACAAAGGATTCAGGGAACGCATTTCAAGGAAAAAAAAATAATGAGAACTCTCCAGTTTTATTCCATTCCATTCATGAGCTTTTGTGAGTCCAGGTCATCTTTCTTCCCATCATTCCTGTCACTGGAATCATTGTCCCTCCTCCTGTTTGAATCTAATCCTCCCACTGTGCTTGCATGCCATCCCTTTAATGTGTGTTCAGATCTTGCTCAGGAAATCATCTCCTCTTTCTATTGTCTTCTTTTACTTCTCATTCTCTACAACATTCACAAGTAGTTAAGGTTTCTCAACTCAACACTTTGCCTCTCATTACTATTTTTTCTTCCCTTATTCAAACAAGGCTTCTTTAAGCAGTTCTGAATATTTCTTTGCATTTCTGCACCTCCCATTTTCTCCTCAACCCCCTAAGCCTGCCTTCTACCACTGTGCCTTCCCTGCAACTGTTCAAGCCACTTGGGCTTCACCAGCAATCTCATGTGGCCTGCCAGCCATGTGATATAGTTTCCCCTGCCCCAAACATAGAGAAATCTTTAGCACCCCTGTTATTATAAAGTTGGTGTGACTTTTTAAGAGAAAGGTTTCTCATGGATTTTAAACTAATTTTATTTTGGAGTAAGTCATTTTTTCTAATTCATATCTTGCTGTGATGGTTAATAGGCAATTTCAAGGCTTCTGAATATTGAAGACAGTTCAGTGTTTTAAGGGGGAGAGGAAAGGTGGGTGGGAGGAAGGTTGGGTGGATGAGTTGGCTGGATTGTTAGATGGGTAAGTGGGAGGATAGGAGATGGATGCCAAAGAATCCCATAGAGATGGATTTACTAGAGTTCTGCTTGGGTGATGTACCCAGATACAGAGGTGACTTGAGAAAGCCATTCACATGTTCCTATACACAAATTTTTTATTTTATTATTATAATAACAGTAGTTACTGCACATCTACTGTGTATCAGATATTATTCTAGGTTCTTTTTCTATATCACCTCTAACTACTCTGGAAGGATAGTATGAGGAGCCTGAAACTTAGAGAAGTTAATTTACCCAGGGTAAGAAAGCAAGTAGATCTACTTAAATGTCTAGCTTATGTTTTTCCTACTACATCAATTCCTACTACTTTCTGAGCAAGGACACAACTTATTTCTATTCCCCACTCTCAAACCGTACATGGTCTGCTTCAACAATCTGCTCTGTTTCTTGTAACATAAATGGCAGTGAAGAATGATACAGCTATTCCACTTAAATGATGCCTCTCCTTCGATCTAATTGGCTTTTCTTGTAGCATGTATGACTTTCTGCAATATGAAATGCTTTCTTTTGTTGTCTGAACAGTGGCCACCACCACAGTCAATTTACTCCTGGAATCTCACTATTTCATGCCTCTCCAGAGAAAATTATACCACTGTATTCACTGTGGTTTCTGTTGTTTCCAATCGAACCCTTCTGGGTGGCTAAGGGAATTATTGCCAGCTATTAGCTTGTTTACAAAACTATTGGAAGCGCTGTAAGAGCAGACTCAAAGCTGAGCTTCTAGGAACAATTCCCAATTTCCAAAAATCGCACACAGTTTCTGCATGGCCAAGAACCTCTCAGTCTCTTCCTGACACGTTTGCAGACAACCTTGATAGCGTTGCTACAATCCCCCCCCACATAAAATGAAAGCTTCACACCCTTTCTTTCCACTCAGGACCAGCTTCATGGCATGCTGCCTGTGCAGCCATCCCACGCTTACAAGGGCCCTACTCAGAGTTTAATGCTCTGTGGTTACCATCTTGAAAGTGTTACTCTTTGATCTTTACATGTGGCTTTTGTAAGTGAAGTCCTTTGGGAACACAGGCTTCCCCTTCTCCGCAACTGCCCAGAGAAGACCAAGGCCTACCTGGGGGAGGTGGAGGCCTGGGCATGGGTGCGGAGGATTGGGATTGGCTGAGTTTGCGCATGCGCTGGGGCTGGGAGGCGGAGCACTCCATCCAGGCTGCACAGGGCGAGGGGCGAGGAGCTTTACCGGCCTTTAGCCAAGTGCCTAGAGCACCTGAGCGTGAAGGTGCGAGGCAGCGCTCTCCGGGTCCCCAGCTTCTGCAGGTTTGGGTGGCAGGCCTTGGGAGAAATGCCTGACTGGACGTCTGGAAGCTTTGCTTCTGGCACAGGTGCGAGAGGAAACCCTGCTGCCATTGGGCCACAAGAGTGTGCACTGAGTCGTGGCCTGGGTGCTGGTGAGGTTAGGTGACCCCACATTCTGGGGGTGCAACATTAATTAGAGAACGAACCAAGCAACCCCGAAAAGTTGAGGGAAAGACCACAGAAGGAAGAAAAAAAGCGTTTTTCTGCTTTTTGTGTTTTCATCTTGTACTCAGCCTCACATTTTCGTTTTGTACAGAGCCTCACAAATGCTGTAGCTCACCCAGTCTTCACTTAATTGAGTTTTAATCCAAGTCTTTGATAAATGCACCTGATTAGTGTAATCCAAATCACATCCTAATCTCTGGTAGTAAGAGACTGAGAAGTGTAGTTTTTAGCTTTCTATTCTAAAGAGTACAAGAAGGCACTGTAGTACAGGAAGTTGGAATGGATGTAAGATAACTGGCTTTATCTGCCACAATCACCTATATGGTGAGTCTGGCAAGGAGTGGTACCCCCTTTGTACTCTAGGTTCTGTAGGCAAGGACTAGATTTGGTTCATTCACTCTTCTATCTCCTGTCACATAGTATGATCACAGCATTTTTAGAACTGAATTGCTACTCATTTTTTATATGCTGTAGTTATTAACTTATACCTTTTGCCATAATTCATATTAATTAGTGCTCTTCATTACTAATGATAAATTAATATTAAAATGTAGTGGGTTAGTAAACATTTTAAAAAGGTATGTAAATTATACTTATGGAGTGCTCCGCCTCCCAGCCCCAATGCATGCGCAGACTCAGCCAATCCCAATCCTCCGCACCCATGCCCAGGCTCCACCTCCCCCAGGTAGGCCTTGGTACTTTTTTTCATGTACTGGGCATGGCTAATACAAACATGGTACCAGATAGCCACTGTGCTCAGTGTATTAAATCGCTTTCTGTGCCATCAGGGAAACATTAAGAATGTTTACCTAGCCCACAGAAACCACCAATATGAAATTACATTCCTCCCAGTCTTCACCTTTTGAATTTCGCAAACTGGAATTAATTTCAAAGGGAATATGTCTGGCTGACATGCATTAAGAATGGGGGAATCACAGATTATTCTATGGAAAAATTAGATTGATTTAAAGTAAGAATAACCTCAAGCAGGATCAAACTTTTCATATACTTCTGACCATTTCCAAAATGGAAAATAAGAGTATTTCTGCCAAAATGTTTTAATGAGAACCGCTTTTGACTTGTGTGTGTGTGTGTGTGTGTGTGTGTGTGTGTGTGTGTATAAATATCTCTTAATCACAAAGATATAAAATTTCAGCTTTTACTGGACTTTTAATTAACAACCTAAATTGTGTAACTATGGGTTAGTTATCTTCTAAAGCAATTCAGGAAGCAAAGCTGTACTTCTCAAAACTTATCTAGATGTCCATGAAGTGGTGTGGGGTGGTGGGGTTACTCCAAAAAGTCTTTAAATTTGTTTATTTATTATTGAATTCATTGTGGTGACATTGGTTAATAAGATTATTTGGGTTTCAGGTGTACAATTCTATGGTTCATCATCTGTATATTGTATTGTGCGTTCACCACTCCAAGTCAAATCTCTGTCACCATGTATTTCCCCTTTATCCTCTTCTACCTCCCCCACACTCCTTTCCCTTCAGTAATCACCACACTGTTGTCTTTGTCTATTTATCAGGATAGAAGAGGTGTTTGGAATCTCTCTTTTTTCACATTCTTTTCAGGGGCTGCATCATGAACACCTGGCTGACCTGATGATTATGGACATTTGTACCTGTCCAAAATGCCCATTTAATCTGCACCAAAGATCATTGAAATTTGGTTCTATGGAAATATTCATGAGCAGATTTGGTCCATGCCAAATGGTCCTTGATATTTGTTCCTGTCAAAAATTTCCACACTTAGAAAATGTCCCTGGGGTCAAATAGTACATATGTTTATTTTACTTTGGGTTTACAGGATTAATACATAAAATATACTATCATGAAATCTTATTCCAATAATCGTATTGTGACTATATTGCCAATAATGTCTCTTATTTCCTAGCAGTCTACTTGATAATTGGCACCTGTAGTTAGGTAGACAGGTTAGGTTTGAATTTTGCAGAAGAGCAGATTTTAAATATCAAGGACCAAATGTCTCTGTGGAAGTTGTGGACAGGATCAAATGTCTTACAAGGGGCGTGACAGTCTGACAGGTTCTTAATTAGATCTAGTTTTAACTCAGAACATATGAGTTACTTATGGGAATCAATAAGGCAATTGTGTGAGTCACTGGTTGTCATAGCCTGAAAATCAGACTGGCCCATGACTCAAAGTAGGGAATAAGGGAATTCTAATTTATTTAGAAAAGGCAAAGCAGAAAATGTTGACTTTTATTATCTAGGTAATCTTTCCTTTCACATCAATTTGACGTTGGATTTATCCTAATCCATTGTGCCTCTAAATTAAATAGTTACATTAACCAAATGTAACTATGATACAACTATACATTACAAGTACAATAAGGGTTATCCACTCAGATAACCCAGGGAAATCTTCCCATATCAAAATTCTTAACTTAATTATAACAGCAAAGTCCTTTTTGGCCAGGAAAGGTAACATTCATAGATTCTAGGGTTTAGGACATGGATATCATTCGGAGGAGGGAGACGTTATTCAACCTCATATGCATGCTGGTAAAAATGCACTGTAACTCAAACTTCATTACTACCTACTACCTCTGAACAGAACATGGAAAATGGAAATTCCAAAGGCTTACTTTATTTTTAACTAGCAATTATAACCTAGGTTTTGAAATAAGTTTCTTTTAAGAGGGTTGTTTTGGAGAACATCTGAAGCATAATTTAAGTTTTTAATTATCTAGACTGATTTAGATACAGTCTTCAAAGATACTGAGGATTTGAATTATATTTTATTGAACTTCCTAAATTGTCATGTGTTTCTGCATTTAATTTTTTTTCAATTATATTTGAGATTCAATATTATATTAGTTTCAGGTATACAGCACTTATATGACTTATGAAATGATCCTCCCAGTAAGTCTAGTATCCACCTGGCACCATACAGAGTTATTACAATATTATTGACAGTATTTGCTATGTTGTATTTTATATTCCTGTGATTGTTTAGTAACTTCAAATTTGTACTTCTTAATCCCTTCACCTTTTTCACTCACTCACCCAAATCCTCCTCCCATCTGGCAAGCATATTTGTTGTCTATATCTATGAGACTATTTTGTTTGTTCACTTATTTTGTTATTTAGATTCCACATATAAGTGATATATAGTATTTATCTTTCTCTGTCTGACTTACTTTACTTCGCATACTATCCTCTAGGTCCACCCATATTGTCAAAGCTTGTAAGATTTGATTCTTATTTATGGCCGAGTAATATCCCATTATATATATGTCCCACACCTTCTTTATCTAATCATCTATTGATGGACACTTAGGTTGCTTTTACTATATATATTGGCTATTATAAATAATGCTGCAATGAACAGAAAGATACATTTATCTTTTCAAAGTTATGTTTTGGATTTCTTGGATAAATATCCAGAAGTGGAATTGCTGAGTCATAAGGTAGTTCTATTTTTAATTTTGGGGGAATCTCCATTCTGTTTCCATAGTGGCTGTACCAATTTTTAATATGTGGAAGCTATACATCTTTGAATCTGAAATGATTTGACACTTTATTTTTTTAATTTTTATTTTTTTGTTAATTCTCATTTTGGGATATTATTTCAATTGCTTTTCAGGAAGAGTGGGAGGGACCAAGGAAGGAAAGGAGAAAGTAAAGGAAAGAGGGAAGGAGTGAACCCGAAACCCAAGTATGTGCCCTTGGCTGGTAATCAAACCCTTGACCCTTTGGTGCTGGGGCCATCACTCTAACCACTGAGAACATCTGCGAGGGCCACTGTTTAATTTTTATCACTCAAGTTATACTTTGAACTGGATTATGGCTGAATTAATGCATTTTTTCAATGAATTTACATGTAACAGATTATTTAGCATATCCTAACTGACACTGAGCATACTAGGTGTACCAGTTAATAAGGTGGATTTTTTTCAATAGATGGAGTTACATATATATATGCGACTTGATATATACGCTGTTTTGTTGTACTGACAGCAAGCTTCAAAACTTCATATGTCAAATTTGCTGGAGGTGTTAACATCATATATATTTTTACACTTAAAAATATCAAATTTTGTGCCAAAAAAAGAGCATTTGCAGGAGGTTTTAATTCATTACTTTATTTTGAAGAAAAAGGTATCGTATACTTCGGAAAGCTTATGATGAACATGCTTTATCTCAAGATACTTGTGAACGCTGGTTTAAAGGCTTTAAAAGTGATGATTTCTATTCAAAAGACAAAGAACATCCAGGTCAACTGAAAAAGTTTGAAGACCAACAATTACAAGCATTGTCAGATGAAAATGCATGTCGAACTCAAAATCAACTTGCAGAAAGATAAAATGTTGCTCAGCAAACAATTTCCAATCATTTACAAGCAATGGGAAAGATTTTAAAAGAAGGAAAATGGGTGCCACATCAACTGAATGAAAGACAATGGAAAACTGAAGTCATCAGGAAACTGTTGCTTCAATGGCATGAAAAATCTTTTTTGCATCAAATTGTGACTGGTGATGAAAAGTGGATTGATTTTGAGAATTCCAAAATCATGGGTTGATCCATGTCAGCCATCAATCTTGACTACAAGGCCAAATTGCTTTAGCAGGAAGACAATGCTCTGCATTTGGTAGGATCAGAAAGGTGTGGTGTATTATGAGCTTCTAAAGTGAAATAGTTAATACTGATTGCTACCGACAATAGTCTATTTGAACCATGCTTTGATTGTGAAATGATCAGAATGTGCCAGAAGACAAGGCAAAGTAATTTTGCTTCATGATAATACACCATCAAATACTTCAAAACCAGTTAAAGACATGTTAAAAGATCTTGCCTGGGAAGTATTAACTCACCCATTGTATTCATCAGACCTTGGTCCTTCAGATTACCACTTGTTCCCATTGATTGCACCTGCACTTTCTGAGCAGTATTTCAAAACTTATGAAAGAGTGGAAAATTGGGTGTCTTAATTGCCTCAAAACAAGAAAAGTACTATTGGGCAGTGTCCACAAATTACCTAAAGATGGGGGAAATGTGTAGCTAGCAGGGGACATTACTTTGAATTAGGACACTTTTGATGTTTCTCTTGAAATTAATGTGTTTTCTCTGATTACAAAATCTGCCATTATTAACGGGTACACCTAATAGTTTTGCATTATTATTGCTGAAGTTTAAATTTTAAACTTAAATCCTGGGTCCAAACTTTAATTACAAAGTCTATCTCATCTTTTTTTCCTTGTCATGACATTCTGAATTCCATTATCTCACTAAACAATTTTGTTTGTCCTCTTTTTTGTTGTTAAATAATTTGATGAATTAGAAAATGTAGCCTTCATAGCCACCTCATATGTTCTGTTGGACTTGGAACTACTTTTCTGCTGTTATTTTAACTTTAGTTATAACACTGTAAATCTACTTAGGGCTTGTAGTTCTATTTCTTTTAGTGGCAACATGTCTCTAATAAGCTTAGCACCCACGAGCTCAGTCTCTTTGCCAACCATAATGCAGAGGGATAGGGCGAATGTAAAGGTATCTAAGACACGGGCTCTCTCCTCCAGACTGCCCTCTGGACTGGGGTCTGCACTTTTTAAATCTTAATCTGCTACATGTCTTCTACTCTCCAGGACATAGTCACATCACAAGAAGTGTCTGTGTTTTGTTTTAAAATTTCAGGTATACAATGCAATGATCTGACATTTGTATATATTGCAAAATGATCACCACAATTAGTATAATTAGCATCCACTCTCAGACATACTAGTAGTTACAAAAAAATTTTTTTTTCCTGTGGTGGGAACTTTTAAGCTTTCCTCTCTTAGCAATTTTTAAATATGCAACATGGTGTTATTAACTATAGTCACCATGCTGTACATTATATCCCCAGAACTTATTTTATAACTGAAAGTTTGAACCTTTGAACCTCTTCCTCCATTTTGGCTCCCATTCCCATCCCTTGGTAAATATCTGCTTGTTTACTGAAGAAATTCACTCTTTATTAAGCAGTTGTTGAGTGAATAAACAG
>PVJN01033915.1:0-23104 GCA_004026805.1 Lasiurus borealis | reverse complement strand
CCAGAGGGAGGTATAGCTAGAATATTTCATTTACTTATTCATTCTGCATATGTTCATTGAGCACCTACTATGTGCCAGTAGGCCTAGGGATATGGCAATGAGTTAAGCACTTTCTGCTGTCTTTGTGGAAGGTCCTGTAAAGAAAATAGAGATGGGTGGTAAGATATAAAATACCTATTGGGCTCCTTAGATCAAGTGGCCTGAGTGGGTAGCTATTAGTCCGTGTTCTGAGTGTCATAGTGGCGCTCATGTCGAGATCATGACATGGAGAGGAGTAATTTCAGGCCCAGGGGATGGTATAGAGAAGCAGTCGCCAACTTTTTGGACCTCATGGGCCACCAGTGGTCCGCAGACCACGGGTTGGCAACCGCTGGTATAGAGGTTTTTGTTTTTTTTAAATTTAGAAATATATATAGCCCTGGCCGGTTTGGCTCAGTGGATAGAATGTTGGGCTGTGGATGTGAGGGTCCCAGGTTCGATTCCAGTCGGGGGCATGTACCTTGGTTGTGGGCACAGATCCCCAGTAGGGGGTGTGCAGGAGGCTGTTGACTGATGTTTCGCTCTCATTGATGTTTCTAACTCTCTATCCCTCTCCCTTCCTCTCTGTAAAAAATCAATAAAATATATTAAAAAAAGGAAATATATATATGTTTGATTTTTTTAGAGAAAGAGAGGAAGGGGGAGAGAGAAAGAGAGGAAAGAGAGAGACATTGGTATGTTGTTCTACTTACTTATGCATTCATTGGTTGATTCTGGTATATACCTTGACTGGGGATCGAGCCCACAATCTTGGAGTGACACTCAAGCACCTGAGCTCCCCGGCCAGGGCCAGAGGGCCTCACTTTAAAACATCTCTTCAAGGAGCCCTGCTGTCCCTGCAGACCCTGGATTGATGTCACCTGTTTATCCAGGTCTCAGCTCTAACCTGTTTCGAAGGCCTCTAGAGCAGTGCTTCCTGAAGTGTGTCTGAGAAATCTACATGATTGGAAACCTACGTGTTGTGAATAAAGGCTGCTGCCGTCAAACTCAAACTCATCTTCTCTTCCCGTTGACACATTCCGAAAGGCCTGCTGAAAAGGAGATTAACTTCCTTTAGTTCCACGTTCGCCCATGGGCCCATTTTGTAGTTTCCCGGAGCCAGTGCTTCCTGGTGCCCGCCTTGGACAGCCACTCTAAAGGCACAGCTGTGAAGGTACTTCATGTGTTGGAGACTTCACTCCCCACCTTCTGCTCGCCCTTCCTCAGTGGCTTTGTGAGTGTTGTAGCAGACTGCAGTACCTTCGGCAGAGACAGGATTTCTCAAGTTGGTTTCCTAAAAAATATATTTTTATTCATTTCAGAGAGAAAAAGAGAAGGAGAGAGAGAAAAAAACATCTACGATGAGAAAGAATCATTGATTGGCTCCTCCTGCACACCCTCACCTGGGATTGAGCTCCCAACCCGAGCATGTGCCTTGACTGGGAATCTAACTGTGACCTCCTGGTTCAAAGGTCAAAGCTCAGTGACTGAGCCACACTGGATGGGCCTCATGTTGGTTTTCCTTGTGCCTTGTGTCCAGTTGGTCTGTCCCAGAGGTCAGTGGCATGTATAGTCCAGGACATGATTGCTCATTTGCTTCATCAGGAAAGAGCTGGCTGCAGTGCCACCTGGCACCCAAGCCAGTTTTGTAGATGCTTTGTTGCAGTTATTTTAACGAAGAGTGGTTTTTGACTTCAATTGTTCGAATTATGACTTCATCCTATCTTCTTTTTGGTATTTAGACGGAGCCTTGGATGTCAACTGTCCCCAAGTAGATATAGGGAGAGAGGACTGACCTGTTTGAGTTGCTAAGGATAAGCAATAGGTGTGAGAAAATAAACTTGGGCTTACACTTGGTTAACATGTCGGACATTTTTTGCTGATGTTTTGAAATCTTGATCCCAACTTAAAAATACTGACTTTTTAGATTTCCTTTTGGTTGCGCTATTATTTAGTTTTGATGCTTCCTGAAGATAGAGCTGATGGTCTGGGTCTCTCTTTTCAAAGGGTTGTTTTTCTCAGACAGCCTTTATGGTTGTAGTTTGGCACAGCAAACCGGCACAGAGAAAAGATGTGGAAGCTCATGAAACAGAGGGGAGGAGACCCCATCCCGCGCTTCTGGTATTTATTTTAGGCTTGGGGCCGTCTCCAGAAAGATGCGGGGGACTTTACTGAGAAGAGGACTAAAGGAAGCCCAGAAATAGCGCTCACTCCTCCCCACCCCCCAAAAGGAACCAAGTCTGGGGTGTTAGGGAGAATTCAGGGTGGCATCCCGAGGACTCCTTGCAGTTCTGTGCACTTGGACTCTAAATTTCGAATGATTGGTCCTTTTGGGTCCCCCTTGTTGGGGTGCTCTGATTTCCTGGTGCTGTGCTCTCCCTAAATGAGACAGGAAGTTTGGTATGAACAGGGGTATGTTGGACACCATTACTGTGGACAGGGTCTCTGTGAATACAATCATCTCGTGCCCTAAAATCACGGGGGGAAACTCCAGTGTTTAAGTGAAGTGGGTTCCAATGATTTGAGCAGAAAACCTATGAGCAGCGGTCACATGCTCTGCTCTTCCTCATGAGACTTAGCAATTGGGTCAGTGTCATTTTCTAAAAATGCCCTTTTTTCCAGGACTCGAGGTTATTTCTACTAAAATAAATAAAGGAAGTCTTGCGTCCCATCAACTTAATGTATAATTGTCTCCCGATCAAAGTCATCTCCTGCTGACTTGAGTTTTATTTCGGCTTAAATCATTTTCCTTTACTGGCACTAGATCCTGTTGTTAGATATGTACATATATTTTTACAAGCCACAAATAGAAATAAGAAACAAAAAATAAGCTGTGGGATTTCATTTTTCTTTCTCCCTTTAGTTCTGAGAACATGTGGATTGCAAGAAAAACCAATAATAAAAAAAATAAAACTGAGGAGAATGTTGACTTGTGGCTTTATTATCTTTTTTTCTCTAAAGAAAACAGGATTTTTATTAAATGTTATGCTGTTTTCCACTGAGAGATACAATAATGGGATGGATGGCTGCATTTGGAGTTTATATACAGTTTTACTTAACATTTAAATGATTTTGTATGAACATTTGTGAAGGTGTTGTCTTCTCCCTACACCAACTATTAAACAATGCGGGACTGCCAAGAATAGTTTTCTTATATAAGAGTGAACCTTCAGGCAATATTAATTTATTTCAATCATAGGAGGGCTCAGTTGATACAAGTTTTCATGAAAACTCATATATTTTTCTTTAGTGGTTGACCTTAAAAGTTAATTTTTGAAATAATTGCAGAAATAACACTTTGATAAATGGCTATGTTAAAGAAGGAAGATACTCAATGTGATGTAATTATAAAATATTTATAGAAATGAAGATACAGTGGATCCATGGTGGGATTATATACGATGGCTTTCTCTCTCTTCTTCCTCCTCGGTTATCCTTAGTGTTTTGATATCCTTTTAGTAATGAGTAAGTAGATAGGGAAAAAAATAATTCTCACGTGTTCATTTTTATTTCCTCTAGACTCTAGAGGATGTGCATTTCAGGATGTTTATTCAAGGAGACTGGGGGTGGGTGGGGTGGGGAAGAGAACTGGCCTATCTATGCTTAGTGAAATAAGCCAGTCACAAGGACAGTATTGTGTAATGTACTTATGGTACCTAGAATAATCAGGTTCATAGAGACAGAAAGTGGGATGGTGGTTACCAGGGCCTGGGGGAGGGGGTAGTGGGAGTTATTATTTAAAGCTTGGTCCAGAGTGTCAGTTGGGAAAGATTAAAAAGTTCTGAAGATGTGCCGAAACTGGTTTGGCTCAGTGAATAGAGGGTTTGGCGGCTTGCGGACTGAAAGGTCCCAGGTTCGATTCCAGTCAAGGGCATGTTACCTTGGTTGCGGGCACATCCTCAGTAGGTGGTGTGTAGAAGGCAGCTGGTTGATGTTTCTCGATGTTTCTAACTCTCTATCCCTCTCCCTTCCTCTCTGTAAAAAAATCAATAAAATATGTTAAGAAAAAAAAAATTCTGAAGATGAATGGTGGTTGCCCCCAAAATGTGAATTTAACTTAATGCCACAGAACTCTACACTTAAAAATGGTTAAGATGGTAAATTTTGTTATGTATATTTTACCACAATAAAAAAAAGTTTATCCTCAAAAAAATAAAAAGAGAACTAGTCTCATGTTCTCACCAGCCTAAGGACTGTGACCCAAGGATATTTGCCTTCTTGTCCATTTAGAACCCTGAGGAGGAATTAATTTGCTTTGGACTGAAGCCACTGAGGGCATGTCCTAACCGTGGTGCAGTCTGCTACGAAGACGTGAAGCTCTGTCGAGTGGGGAGGGTCCAGGCCCCAAGAGCTGGGGAAGTTACGGTTACCACTCACTTGAACCGGATGCTGAGCTCCTGTCTTTTCAAAGGCTTTCTATTGTGTGAAATTAACACTGACCTAGATAAGTTTGAAATTGTGAATTTGGTACGTTCTACATGAGGCATGTTTTGGGTCATGTCTATTACTGACTTCTACTTTGCAGATGAAATAATTTGGTAAAAATTAATCTTCATTGGGGTGGCCTCAAAAACGATCACCTTTCCTGTTTATTCTGTTGATTGTACCCGCAAAGCCAAGCAGTTAGGTGGCCTAACCTTTCTTTTGCTTTGTCCATGTTGTTTTAAAGAGAACATAGGTTTTAGAGCTAGACTGTGCTGAGTTTCAGTTCAGGCCCTGCCCTGCCCTGATATAGGTGGAGGAGGGTGGGTGTCCTGCCTGGGTCACAGTTTCTCCATCTGTAAAACATCTAGAGCAGTGGTTCTCAGCCTTTCTAATGCCGCGACCCTTTAAGACAGCTCCTCATGTGGTGGTGACTCCCAACCATAAAATTATCTTCATTGCTACTTCATAACTGTAACTTTGCCACTGTTATGAATCGTAATGTAAATATCTGTGTTTTCTGATAGTCTTAAGCGACCCTTGTGAAAGGGTTGTTCGACCCCTAAAGGGGTCTCGACCCACAGGTTGAGAGCCGCTGATCTAGAGGGATACCTACCAGATGGGGAGGAAACGTATGCTATAAAGTGATTAAGATATTTACTTCCTTGATTTCCAGTAGATTGACCAGGCATTCTAGTTTAAGTTCACATTTGTTTGTGTGTCATAGAAGATAGTCCTTGATCAATAACTTACATACTAGGATTCAAGTATTTTAAAATAATTTTGGGGGAAGGTTAATGGGGAGACAATTGTAATTGACAGTAAGTTTTTCATGCTTTATGTTCCACTGCAGGGTCTTGATTTTTATGGTTCCCTTCCCCCTCCCCTTTTAGTGTCTTCAGAGAATGTGGATGAGAGTCCCTCAGAGTGTTTGATGCCTCAGACTATGGTTTAGGGCTTGGAAGACCGATACGGTACTGTGGTTTTGAACCCGGGTGAGTCTATCATCACGGTGACCTCACCTGTGGCAGGATCCCTTGTAAATTATAAGGGTTAATGTTTATTGAGCACTTACTGTGAGACCGTGGGCACAGTGACAGATGTATTACCTGGAGGATATTATTTGGCCCCACACCTCTGTGAGGCAGCTGCTGTGATTAATTATCCTCAAATACAGGTGGGGAGGCTGAGACTCTCAAGGTTGTCCAAGGGCATACAGCTAGAGCAGGTGATAGGGTTGGTCCGAATCCAGGTTATGAAAACAGAACTTGATATTGAGGAAGGTGCTCTGTAAATGGGAGTGCAGGCTGCCCCTATTCCCTTACATTAATATTTCCCTGAGACACAAGAGCTTCTGGCTTGCAAAATCGGGGCTTCCCTAGGAGGGCAGAGAGCGTCTGAGGACCAGCTAGTGTGAGGAAGCTCATGGCAGAAGCACAAATTGTCCTGAGAATGTGCTCAGTATAATCACAGAGACTAAGCTCCTGCCGTCAGGGGTAAGCAACTGGCCGTTTAGAAATGTTCTGTACATATATTAGCCTGAACATTGCATTTTAATGTGGTGTTCTGGTAAAAACAGAATTTGACTTGCTAAGTTATTCCATGTTAATAACACTCTTTCTCTAGAGGAAGGCTATTTTATTACTTATATTTTTAAAATATGGTTCATTTCTTTCTTCCAAAATAATTGAACTGTCCTTTGGAATAACCTGTTAGACTTCCTGTTTGAGTCTAGATAACTGATGGAATGCAAGAAAACAGGTCAAATTTCAGATCAAGAGTTTGATTCTTAGGAATGTTTTCTCTACAGTGTTTGTTTTGAGTCGCGTTGGCCTGCAGTGCATCCTGACTTAAATGTTATATTTTAATATGTAAAATGAATTAGGTCACTTTATGTGGTCTTTTTCACCATCTGCAGGGTGTTAGCAAACCATTTATTTAGTGATGATATTCAAAAAAGACCATTTCAAAGAATAATTCCTGAATAATGGGGTGATTAACATTATACAGACCGGAGAATTTTCCCAAGTCTATTTAAAGGGCTAAGTTCTGATATAGCCTTTCTGGAAATTTCTGGTTGCCTCCCTAACATACAGAGAAAACGAGGCTGCTAGTGTATGGTGAATATAGTTCTCATGACTAACAGATGAACAAAGCAGTTTGACACTAGAATAAACAAGCTTATCAATGGAGGATATTTGAAACACACCAGTTTACTTGAATACCTGTGTACTTTGTTTAGATTTTTCCTTACAGGCTAATTTTTGTTAATCAAAATTTTAAGATTGTATGTAATTATTTTTTTTGTAAATATATTTTTATTGATTTCAGATAGGAAGGCAGAGGGAAAGAGAGATAGAAACATCAATGATGAAAGAGAATCATTGATCGACTGTCTCCTGCATGCCCCCTACTGGAGTTGGAGCCCACAATGGGGGCATATGCCCTTGACCGGAATCAAACCCGGGACCTTTCAGTCCACAGGCCAACACTCTATCTGCTGAGCCAAGCTGGCTGGGGCGATTGTATGTAATCTTAAACTGTTAGCTGTAGACCCCAAAGAATCATTAGCTTTCAAAAGAAATGGGCACTTCTTCTAAGTTTTAAAAATAAAAATAGCAAATGATTGTACTATTATAGAATATTTTTTTAATTATTGTTCATTGTTCAAAATTCAAAGGTGTTGCCTTAAATGGAAGAAATGAAGGTGTATAATAAATTAAGAGATGGGGGGAAAATAAGCAGATTATATAAGTATTGAAAACATTTTCTGGCATATCATCTGCTTTCCATTCTAGGGAACTTCTTACCTTTTTGTGATACAGTTTTTCATTACTTGAAATACATTTACATTTTGATTGTGATCTCTTTACCTTATATATAAAGAAGCCCTTGAATATCAAACTTTCCCTTATTCAGAGGAGTGATTGAGAACTGGCAGATCTTCATTAATCAAGAGGGTAACTGGGAAACTGAGTCATTTCCCTGCATCCCTGGAGTCAGTTCTATTCAAGCTGTCTAATATGGGTTAAACTGTATCCTTTCCCCCCCAAAAAAGATACCTTGAAGTCCTAACCCCTGGTACCTGTGAATGTGACTTTATTTGGAAAAGAGTCTTTGAAGATGTCATCAAGTTAAGATGAGGTCATACTGAAGTAGGGTGGGCCCTTCATCCAATATGATTCGTGGCCTTGTAAGAAGAGGGACATTTGGGCACAGACACACAGGGCGAACGCCCTGTGAAGACAGAGGTACACAGCACACAGGGAATACAGCTGTGTGAAGAGATGGAGACAGAGTAGAGATACGCTGCTCAAACCAAAGAATGCCTGGGGCCACCAGAAGCTGGAAAAGGCTGGAAAGAACCCTCTTCTCATGGCTTTGGAGCGAGCACAGCCCTGCCAACACTTTGATAGCAGCATTCTAGCCTCTGAAACGGTGAGAGAATACATTTGTGTTGCACTGAGCCACCCACTTTGTGGTTATTTGGTGCAGCACAGCCACAGGAAATGCCAGGACTGTAGAGTCAGACATGGGCCCGAGTTTGAATCCTGGCCTCACGTTCTAATGTGAGTCTGGACAAGTGATAGAGCCTCATCGTGCCTCCCTTTCATCATCTATAAAACAGGGCTCAGAAGACTGTCTCCCTCATTTAGTTTGAAGGTAAAATAATATGTGTGCAAAACTTTGAACAGTACCTGGTGCTGTCATATGTAAAACAAAACAAACCCCAGTTACCTCAAAGCTAAATAGAAATGACTTTTGATCATTCAACAAATAGGCATTGAGCTTCTTGTTTTTAATGACAGGCCCTATGCTAGACAGTGAGTGTCCAGTGGGAACCAAGCCCTCAGGGATCTTTCAGGTGGTCATTGCTACTGTTCATGTGAAGGAGAAAAGTGGATTCTGTGTGACACCTTTATGGGCAAGAACTGGGACCTGGAGAGTCTGTTGCAGAACCTGTGTCCTGGGAAGGCTGTGAGCGTCAGAGTTAGACACCCCGGGGTCAAATTCTGCTTTCTACGAGCTCTGACCTTGAGCAATAATAGAATTTTTAACTTTCTCTGCTTCTGTTCAAAATATTACACGTATATTATTTTATCCTTAAAACCACTCTATGAGGAAGATATTCTTTTTAGACCTGTTTCATAGATGAAGAAACTGAGGCACTGCGAGGCTCAGTAACATGTGCAGAATGAGGACAATACTAATACCTTCCTTGATAGGATTATGGTAAGCATTCAAGGAGTTAAAATACATAAAGAACCTAGAATGGAGCTCTTAGTAAATACTATATTATTAAATGAACCCTGAAAGATCTAGAATTTGTAAGTTAATTTATTTTGATACCCAGCATAGAGAATTCAAGTATGAATCAAATGCAGCTTCTTTCCACAGAGAACTCATGGTCAGTTTGGGAGAGACTTATTTACTTGTTAGTGAAATAGCATATAACGAAGACAGTGAGGTGGGAGGAGTAGAAAGGGGATGGTTCATTCTCCTGGGAGTATTTGGGACAGGTTCCCAGTGGTGAGATTTGGAGGTAGAGTAGGCATTTGCCAGACAGCAAGGGAGGGAGAGAACATTAGGGAAAATGGGAGCAGTATATTTATTGAGAGGCAAGCGTGGGAGACACCCAGTGATGGTTCACAGTGGTATAAGAGCGCAGGACCTGAAGCCAGAATTCAGATTCTGCCAACTTAATGCTATGTGATCTTACGCTACTTTTTTGACTTTTTTTTTTTTTAATATATATTTCATTGATTTTTTACAAAGAAGAAGGGAGAGGGATAGAAAGTCAGAAACATCGATGAGAGAGAGACATCGATCTGCCGCTTCCTGCACGCCCCACACTGGAGATGTGCCCCCAAGCAAGGTACGTGCCCCCGACCGGAATCGAATCTGGGACCTTTCAGTCCTCAGGCCGACGCTCTATCCACTGAGCCAAACCGGTCTCGGCTACTTTTTTGACTTTTCTGTGCCACTGTATTTTGTCTTTTAAATAGTGATAACAGGCTGTGGGAGGATTGAATGAGCATATTAATTCAAAGTGCTTAGATCAGTGCTTGGCCAAAGTAAGTGTTCAAAAGTATTGGTTCTAATTAATGTCATTACTCTTGTATTTGCTATTAGAAGGCCAGGTTAAGAAGATTCACTTAATGTTCCTAATCCAGTGCAATTATTCCTGTGGACCTGCATAAAGAGTACACCCTTGGTTCGTATACTCTCAGGAAAACAACTTTCACCGTTTGAACACTGTGAAAAAAATGTAATACACATGTAAATAGAGGGGGGAAATGATTGAAATAAGCCAGGCATTGGCACAGACCTATTTGTAGATTGCTGATTAGGCAAAAGTAAAAACAAACGCAGCATGTTGAGCCAACATGGTCTTGTTTTTAAATCTGGTGAACCACCTATATCTTTAAGTGATCAATTTAAAGACGATTTTTGTTTGTTAATTAACTCCAGATTCAGATCACAGCCCGCTGGCCCATTTGGCGTGTGTTCAGAGGAGAAAAGGAGGTGTGCGGCCTCTAGATTTCTTTGGCTACATTTCTCAGAACTGTGGATGACAAATTTGTCTCTTCAGCCATGGTCTTCCCTACGTTTATGTGTTTAAGAAGGGTCATTTAAAACTGTGGTTTTCTTGAATATATTTTTTTTTATTGATTTCAGAGAGGAAGCAAGAGATAGAAACATCAATGATGAGAGAGAGTCATTGATCGGCTCTCTCTTATATGCCCCCCACTGGGGATTGAGCCCGCAACCCAGACATGTACCCTGACTGGGAATTAAACTGTGACCTTCTGGTTCATAGGCCGATGCTCAACCACTGAGTCGCACCAGCTGGGCAAAAAAAATTCAAGCTTTTGCGAGACTTTCACCCATTGCCAGGATTTTAGACAGTAAATAAATAACCAACATTATAAGCACTGTGGAGAAAAAACCACCAGGCTAGATGGATGGAGAAAGGCTTTGGGGGTGGGGTGGGGCTAGAAGCAGGGGATGGGAGTCAGAAAGACTTTGTGGAGAAGGGGGTATTTGCTCAGACTGGAAAAAGGCTGAGGGAGGAAGGTTAGTGCTGCGTCCAGGAGCAGATAGCACAGGTAGAACTGGGTGAAGGAACGGGAAAGGAGTAGATGGGATCAGGCAGATACAAAGGTGGGAGGAGAAGGGGTGAAACATTCTGCAGGGCAAAGTAGGTCATTGAAAGGACTTTGAACTTCATGTCAATTAAGATGCGTAGCTGCTGGACTAGCCAAGGGTAGCTCTGACTTATATTTTATGAGGGTCACCTGATGACTATGGTGAGAATAGATTTTAGGAGTGCTGGGTGGACTGAGGGAGATCAGTTAAAAGACTGTTATGGTAATCTCATTTTGATAGGGATAGAAATAGAATATTGAAGGCCAGCTATAATTGTAAGAAGTATTAATCATGCTCTGTAACTATGATTGTTTTGGTCTGATTAAAGAAGGGCATTCTAACCTGGCTGGGAGTTGCACGTGGGAACTGGGAGCTCACCTAGAAATGGCAGATTATCATGGAAAGATTAACAGTCTTGTTGCAGAAACCAGAATTGCTAGCTCTTTGAAGACCCTTAGCGCTTTGCATATCACTAGCCCTTTGAAGACCTGTAAACTGCCCACTTGGCATACACTTTTGCCTACTTCTTCATGTAAGCTTAGTCCTTTTACCGGTAGAAGCAGCTGGCTGATGGTGGGGTAGAGAGCAGATTTTTGTGGATGACCTGTACCTCCCCATACTGCTGGCAGTATAGGAATAAATGCTCATATGATTCAACCCTGTCTCTGCTTAATTGGCTCAAGTATGACAGGCAGCACAGACCCATTGATTGTCCCTTCATAGTTTGAGAGATGATAGAGAGTTGGAGAAGGGTGGCCTTTGAGGTGAGAGTGTGTCTTGGAAGCCAAGTGAAGATGTATTTCAAGGGAGGGAAGTGATTTGTTTGGTCAAATACAAAAATAAATCACATCTCGGTGTAAAAATATAGTAATTATTGCCAAAACCGGTTTTGCTCAGTGGGTAGAGCAGACTGAAAAGTCCCAGGTTCAGTTCCAGTCAAGGGCATGTACCTTGGTTGCGGGCACATCCAGGATGTGCAAGAGGCAGCTGATTGATGTTTCTCTCTCATCGATGTTTCTAGCTTTCTATCTCCCTTCCTCTCTGTAAAAAAATCAATAAAATATATTAAAAAAATATAGTAATTATTGAAAACTGATGCATGTTCTTTAGGTTTTATTTATTTCTTGAGATACACAGAATTGTATTAAGTATAAATACCCCATTCTCTCTCCTGCTCCCTATAGATAGTATTAATACTCAACAGTCCGGGTAATCTTCCAGATGTGTGTGTATATGTGAGAGTTTGTACATGTATATCGGTATCTGTGTATTTATCTCAGCAAAATATTTTAAATATGCAAATATTACAGGAAGTAGAGACTAATGTATTAGATACTGATGTACCTACTACCCATATTAAAGACATGTGACCACTGTTCTGGATCTCTTAAAATGTATATCTACTTCCTTATCATTGCAGTTAGTTCTACTAGTTTAATTTATATTCTATTATTCTTATTTTTGTACACACATGTGCATCTTGCTTGCGTGCATGCCTGTGTGTGTTCTCCCTCCCTACTCAGGCCCTTCCACTCTGCCCAAGGCTGTGCCATATTTTTCCGACAACTGCTATGCTAGCAGCATTGTGGTCCTGTATCCAGCTGGGCCTGGGAGAGCCACGGAAGTAATGACGCAGAAAACAGCAGCCTCCATAAGGGATGTGGTAAGCTTGCCGATGGAAGTAGCCTTGGGGGTCCATTTGGAGAGCTCAGGAAGGCCAGTGCCAGGACCATTGTTTGAGGGAGGCCCCGGACCTTGGTGTCCTTCAGTCCTTGCTTCAAATCCTAACTCCGTCCCTAAGGGTGATCATGGACAAGTTATACCTGAGTCATCTTCATTTGCAGGTTAGAGACACTATTTCCCACCTTAACAGTGGGAAGGCAGGGGAGGGTGTGTGTGTGTGTGTGTAGGGGGGGTAAGAGATCAAGTGAAGGACTTGTATACATGCATATAAGCATAACTAATAGACACAGACACTGGGGGGTGGGGGCGGTGGGGAGGTGATGGCATGTGCGGGGGTGAGGTGGAGGGGCGGAAAGAGGCCGGGGAAGAGAAATGGGGGGAAAAGGAGACACATGTACTACTATTTGTAATATTTTAAAAAAACAAACAAAAAAATCCTTAAGTGAGGATTTAAAAAAAAAAAAAAAAGGCTGTGGGGATTGTAGGACATAACATGTATAAGGAAAACGCCTGAGCGTTTATCACGGAGTATGTACTGATTACATTCGTGTTTCTCCAGGTCTTTCTCCCATTTAATGTTAAGGTAATTGGTGGGTGAAAAAGGCTTGGAGGTATATTATTTCAGTAAACATACTCTGATTATCTAAAAAGGAATATTGAGGTGAATGAATCTTAGTACATAAAGTGGCAAATCTGAGACTAGAGCTCTTATCAGTTTTTTGTGTGTGTTTTTTAAATCCGGTTCCTTAGCTAGTAAACCTTGTTTCACTGTGAATAGGTTTGTTTGTCAAGCTCACCCTACCAGGTTTGGTGGTCTTCTGGAAAAGAGTAGCTAGTGATTTGGCCTCTCTTCCTATGGCCTTGCCCTACCTATGCTATTTTCCTGCCTCAGGAGAGGGTAACACTTCCAGAGGTCTAATTCAGCATCACGATGGTGTGGTATCAGTTGTCAAAAGCATCATTTGGCTAAATGCCATCGGGTGAGATGAAGGGGTTGGAAACAAGTGGGAAAAGGTCTTCATTTTGTCATTGCTGACAACGAATGAGTTCTGCAAATGTGTCGTATTGGCTAAATGTTCACTGTGTTGCCTTGGCCACTGCCTGGGGCTGTGACTGAGTCAGGACCACCCAACACACCAGAGGCACAGTCAAGTGGCTCTCAGACTGGTAACCCCTCTTGGTGAGGGGCTTGTGTTGGTGAGAACCATCTTCCTTTACACTTGGGTTTCTGAGGGAAGGTTTCAAGGAAAATTAAAATAAACGAATGCATAAAAATAAGATTTAAAAAGAGCTTAATAGCTGTTGACATAGTCCATGGGTCGAAAGTTACACAGAAGAATTAAATGGGCTGTTGATGGTTGTTCAGACCATGGTTTGATCATGTTAAGCACACAGGCATTAATAAGGGGGAAGTAAAACCACGATGAGATATCATCTCACACCTGCCAGAATGGCTCTCATCAATAAATCACAAACAAGTGTTGGCAAGGATACAGAGAAAACACTATTTCACTGCTGATGGGAATGCAGGTTGGTGCAGCCACCATGGGAAACGGTATGGAGACTCCTCAAAAAAATTAAAAATGGAACTCCCATTTGACCCAGAGATCCCACTTCTGGGAATACATCCTAACAACCTTCAAACACCAATCAGAAAGAATATATGCACCCCTATGTTCATTATTTACAACTAGAGGCCCGCTGCACAAAATTCATGCATGAGGGAGGGGAGGGTGTCCCTCAGTCTGGTCTGCACTCTCTCAAATCTGGGACCCTTTGGGGGATTTCTGACTGCCTATTTAGGCCCGGTCCAGCAATTGGACATCCCTCTCGAAATCCAGAACCATTGGCTCCTAACCGCTTGCCTGCCTGCCTGATCGTCCCTAACCATTCTGCCTGCCTGCCTGATCAGCCCTAACTGCTCACCTGCCTGCCTGCCTGATTGCCCCTAACCACTTGCCTGCCTGCCTGATCAATGCTAACCACTCGCCTGCCCTTAACTGCCTCTGCCTTTGCCCCACCATGGTGTCTTTGTCTGGAAGGCCATCTGGAATGACATCCAGAAAGTCGTTCAGCTGTCTGGTCTAATTGGCATATTATTATTTTATTACTATAGATAGCTAAAATTTGGAAACAGCCCAAGTGCCCATCAGTAGATGAGTGAATAAAAACAGCATTAAGGGCCTGAGTAGAGAGAGAGAATGAACACACACAGGCATTTACACTATTGAACACTATGCAGCTGTAAAAAAGAGGGCTATCTTAACCTTTGGGATAGTGTGGATGGCCTTGGAGACGATTATGCTAAGTGAAATAATCCAATCCGAGAAAGACAAGTATCTCACTTGTTTGTGGAATCTAATGAACAAAATGAATTACCCAACAAAATAAGACCCGAAGCCTGGAGGCCTGGAACAGACTGACATATCTCAATGTAGGGGTGAGGGAACGAGGAGACATAAAACAAAGAACTTATATATTTATATACATAGCTCATGGACATGGGCAAGAGGGTGGTGAAGACCCGGGGGGCGGGCATAGGTAGGGGCTGTGCAGAGAGGGACAAAGGGGGGAAATGAGAGACATCTGTAATACTATCAACAGTAAATATATATGCTTTTTTTTTTTTTTTCCCCATATGCAGCAGCTGTGTAGCCATTATCCAGATCAAGATAGAGAATATTTCCATCTGTCCTGCAGCTTCCCTCCTGGCCCCTTCCAGACAGAAACCCTCCCATCAGACCTCTGTCATTGTATACGAGCTTTCCCTGTTTCGAATTTTGTGTAAATGGAGTGAATATGCCAGAATATATGTGTGTTCATGGTGGCTGTGAAGGGGTTCAGAACAGAGGTCCTCACGATGTGCTATTTGACATATGAGTTATTTTGAGCTGAAGACAATCAGGACTCTGTGGGCACATGAGACACTTTTACTTCTCCCTGAAAGAATTTAAATTAGGGGCCTTGCCTCTGGTAAGAGTTATCATCAGAAATAACTTTTAGGACCTATCTATAGGGCAGGGCATACTTCTAGTTACTGAACATCTGCTCTTCTTATTGTCCTGTGAATGACCTTCATCCCCACAATAAGCTCCAAGGGGCCTTACCTCATCCTTGGCCCAGAATGTCATATATACTGCCTCGGTCCCCCCTTTTATCTCTTATCTCTCATGTAAGTGGGGTTCCCATACCTATGTGTGTAATTAAACTTGGTCATTTTCTCTTGCTGATCTCTCCTATGTAGGTTTTTATTATTAGACCAGCTGAAAGAACCTGGAAGGGTAGAGAAAAATTTCTTCTCTCCCCCAACTCTCCCCCGCCACCCCCAGCTGTCCTGTGCTCAACTATCCATAGTGTTGTGAGTAGCAGTAACTCAGTCTTCTCCATTGTGTGTTATATTCCATTATATGACTATGCTTCAACTTATCTATGTTTCTGTTAGTAGACATTTGGCTTCTAAAATGGTTAAAATAGGAACAGATAAATTTGTGTCACAGAGATGAATGAGAGTACTCTCTATTTAAGGATCTTTCTATTTAGATTTTAAAATCATGATTGTTAATAACTCTTTGATGGCACTTTACAGCTTATGAATGTGTAAGTGTGCACATAAATAACATGTGCTTCTCATCTAGTTCTTACGGTGACCATGTTCAGTATGTAATGTTACAGTATCCTCTTTTTGCAAGTAAGGAAATGTGGTGTCTGAGGAGCTGAATGACTCCCCTGGGGTCACATGAACAGCACTGGTGGTTTGGTATATATAGCCAAGCCCTCTGACTTCATAGCATCTGGTTATTCTATTTAATTTTATTGTTTCTGATTATGGCTTCTGTAGACAAGATCTGAACTTAAGAATAACTTGTTTATTTTTCTAAAATTGAAATACTTTTTTTGAAGCTCTATCCATTTTTTTATTGCAAATAGCAAGGTATAATTTTTGATGGTTGAATAATATTCCATTATATATATCACATTTAAAAAAAATAAATCTTCATTGTTCAGATTATTACAGATGTTCCTCTTTTTCCTCCCATAGCTCTCCTCCACCTGATTCCCCCTACCCCTTCCCAATGCCCTTATCCCCTGCCACTGTCCTCATCCATAGGTATAAGATTTTTGTCCAATCTCTTCCCTTACCCCTCACGTCCCCTTCCCCCTGAGAATTGTCAGTCCACTCCCTTTCTATGCCCCTGATTCTATTATATTCACCAGTTTATTCTGTTCATTAGATTTTTTTATTGACTTGATTTTTAGATTCACTTGTTGATAGATATGTATTTGTTGTCACTTTGTTGTTCATAATTTTTATTTTTACCTTTTTCTTCTTCCTCTTCTTAAAGAATACCCTTCAGCATTTCATATAAGCCTGGTTTGGTGGTGATGAATTTCTGTAGCTTTTTCTTATCTTTATCTGACCTTCAATTCGAAATGGTAGCTTTGCTGGGTGGAGTAATCTTGGTTGTAAGTTTTGCTGTTCATCATTTTGAATATTTCTTGCCATTTGCTTCTGGTCTGCATAGTTGCTGTTGAGAAATAAGCTGATAGATGTATGGGTATTCCTTTGTAGGTAACTAACTGTTTTTTTCTTGCTGCTTTTAAGATTCTATCTTTGTCTTTAGCCCTTGGCATCTTAATTGTTATGTGTCTTGGTGTGGTCCACTTTGGTTTCTCTTGTTTGGGATTCTCTTTGCTTCCTGGACTTGCAAATCTATTTCTTTCAGCAGGTAGAGGAAATTTTCTGTCATTATCTCTTCAAATAGGTTTTCAATATCTTGCTCTCCTTCTTCTGGAACCCTCATAATGCGAATGTTGGTACGCTTGAAGTTGTCCCAGAGACTCCTTACACTATCTTCATATCTTCGGATTCTTTTATCTTTTTGCTCTTCTGGGTTGGGTGTGTTTGCTTCCTCATATTTCAAACCATTTATTTGATTCTCAGAACCATCTACTTTACTGTTGAATCCCTGTATATTATTCTTTATTTCAGTGTATGCTTAATTTCTGACTGGTCCTTTTCCATATTTTGGGAAGTTTTTAGAAGATTCTTAAGTAACCTTATAATCGTGGTTCTGAACTCCATAGCCAGTAGTTTGCTTTCTTCATTTCTTTCATTTGTGACATTTTTCTTTGTCTCTGTATTTTGGCTGCTTCCTGTGTTTGTTTCTATGTATTGGTAGAGCTGCTATGTCTTCTTGAGTTGTTAGAGTGACCTTGTGTAGTTAGGTATCCTCTAGGTCCCAGTGTCTCAGCCTCCCTAGTCACCTTAGCTGGGAGCTCTAGGTGTACCCCTTTATGGTCTGTGAGCAGTCTTTTTGTAGTTGAGACTTGATTGCTGTTGGTGTCACTGGGAAGAATTGACCTCTAGGCCAATTGGCTGTGAGGACCAGCTGTGACTACAGTGGGAGAGCTGCTGTTCAGGAGATACCCCTAGGGAGCAGGACTTGCTTCAGTAGGGCTTTGATGCTCACTGAGTCTGCCCCTTGAGTGTGTGCTTATGGATGTGTAGAGTTGAAATCTGATATTGTCTGACACTGACCACTGGGTACACTGGCTCCTGGAGGCCCAGGGAAGTTTAAAGTCAGTCCCTGCCTGGGGCTACCCAGTAGGAACTACAGAGAGATCCGCTGATTCCTCCTCTTTGTATTGGGTTTGGAAATACCCAGATGAGGCCCAGCTTTGAAGCAAGGCAGTCTGCTGCTGGTGTGGTTCTTGGTCCTTTTATTGATAGGTTTGGGGCTCCCTGACTCAGCTGCAGCTTGTTTGAGATAGTTTAGCCTGAGCAAGGACAGGCCACTCATATGCAAAAGCTGTTGCACCCAGCTTGGGTAGGGTTGTAAATTGGATGAGACAGGCTCTTAGGGAATCATCAGGGTGGAACAAACAAATGGCTGCCAGTCAGCCCTGTGACCAGGGAGGTCCCAGCACAGTAACAATGATCCCTTTGAGCACCTTTGTCTGGGAGAAAGCCACCCCCTGAGCTCCTGCCCTGATGCCAGATAATCCAGTTTCTTCTAGTCTGTGTTTAGGTCCACCAGAGCCTTGCCCTGGTGCTGGAGCTCAGAGGAAGCAGGACCTTATAAGTTCAGTTCATGGTGCCTGTGTTTTAAGAGGAACAGCCGGGTGTCTAGCAGCCTCTGTGTCACTGAGTTCCAATCTGCACTGGTTTTTACAGCCTGTAGTTCTTATTGCCCATAGGCACTTCTTTTCTCAGCTCCGGGACCCTGGGCTGGGGACCTGGGACCCCTTGCTCCTCCGGGCAGCCTCTGTAGAGCTGATCTCCCTCCCGATTAAAAAAGTGGCATATGTGGGTGCTGGACCAGCTGGTTTTGTGCCTCCGCACCTCCTACCAGTCTCAGTGTGCTTTCTTCTTTACCTCTCTAGTTGTAGGACTTCCATTCAGCCAGCTTTCCGGTGGTTCTGATGATGGTGGTTCTGTATTTTAGTTGTAATTTTGATGTGGTTGTGGGAGGCGGTGAGTACAGGTGTTTGTTTACCTATGCCATCATCTTTCTTCCTCAGGATTTTCTTCTTAGTATGATGGAAGCCAAAGAACTGTTGCCCTCTGTAACCCGAGAGTCTGTTTTGTATCATCATGTCTTCACATCATCAGGAAACAAAATTCTAGCTGAAGCTCAGAGCCTAACCCGACTTCATTTCTGTGCTGTGGTCATTTGAATGCTTGAAAGTAATCTTAAATGGGAAGACAGAATACCAAATAGCACTTCCACATTGATGATTACTCTGTGTGTGCGCAGAAGCCATGAATTTTAGTGATAAAATTAGGTTGTTTCTATGCACCTTAAATGTTTGTTTACATTTACAATAATTTCCCAAGGAACATACAGTGCAGCCAAATGCATGGGGTTTCAAGTCTGACCGGCCAGCGCTCCAGTACTGGCTTCATTGCTTCCTATTTGTATGGCCTTGGGCAAGTTTCTCAATCACTTTGAGCTTCAGTGTTCTCATCTAACTGGAATCATACCACCTGATAGGGTTGCCATGGAGATGACAGTGGGATCATGTCAGTGCAAAGGCAGTTGTGGTTATTTTAGTAAGGGTATGATGGTCCTTTATTTATTTATGGCCAGCAGTAATTTGTTCCCAAACGAAGTGGACAGCTGAACTTCAGCAGTGATAATAGTGAGTGTCTCATTAGGATTACACACCAGCTTCATTTTTGCATGTGGTACAGCTGTTGGCCTAGTGGTAAGAGGTGGCACGTGGTACTTTGGAACTTCCCGGATTCTGCTTCGTGGCCATCGGCGGCAGAGGACTGAAGCTCGCGGTTGCAAAGGGCATGCGTACACAACCCGGTGAAGTTAGGTGCATACCAGACAAATGAATGACATACTAATTATGATCCTACCTTGGAAAAGGTCTGGTAGAAGTGTAGCTTCAGGCGCTATGTAAAAGACCTAGCTTTTTAAGCTGGCAAAGTAAAGATGACTATTTTTAGTTTAATTTATACCCTTTAAAAACATGTAGTATACTTCTTACTACTCCTGGATGGTTTTATGTATTTTAATTAATGTTATCTTACTGCATTTGTACCCCGAGGCTGCTTTAGCGAAAGATGTAATTTCAGAATGTTGATGAAATTAGATAGGGCTGGCTGGGAAGATGCTGTTATTCATATTTATGGTTATAAAATATTTCAGGTACACCTGTGTATGGCATTCTTGTGCGGTAAACACCTCGACAGTGTTCTGAATCAGACCAGTGAAGTAATAGCTCCATTGTGGGTTGATTTCATTGCTTTTGGTGTTAACATGACTTTTTTCTTTTCCCTTAGAATTTCCTCATGCACAACGATACCTAAAGAAATGAAAGTGCTTCTATAAGTCAAACAAGCACAACTTCCCTCCCTTCACCTTTATTATTTTATTTTTTACTTTTCTTTTTAAAATATATTTTATTGATTTTTTTTTTTTTTTTTACAGAGAGGAAGGGAGAGGAATGGAGAGTTAGGAACATCGATGAGAGAGAAACATCAATCAGCTGTCTCCTGCATACTTCCTACTGGGGATGTGTTCACAACCAAGGTACATGCCTGAACCTGGGACCTTTCAGTCTGCAGGCCGATGCTCTATCCACTGAGCCAAACCACTTAGGGCTTACCTTTATTAGAGCCAAACCTTACATATCCTTGATTGACTTGGCATGAGGTGCTTGCATGCGCAGGTAGAAATGAACGTTATTTGGATCTGAGCTAGTAGCCAATTATAGAGCATAAAAAATATATTTTAACTCATTTGCCAGAGCAACACAATTAGTCTTGCAATAAAGTGAAAGACAATTCGCCAAAAAAGAAAAATAATATTTTGAATGAGGCTTGAAATAAGACACAGCCAATAAAAAAGAAAAGCTATAATAAGCTCCTTATTATGATAAAATGCAGAGCAGACTTTCTTGTTAGTAGTAATTAAGAAGTAACATGTCACAAAGCTTTTGTACAATATTGAAGCGATATCTCCCCTATTTTGAAGGTTAAGGTATTGAAACCGTCTTGGTGGTAGAATGTCAAATCCTAGGAAGAGGGAAAGAGCCAGGAGTATCAAGATAATAAGTGAAACTTAGAAACTTCGTATTATTTTTATAAGTTTCTCTGAAATCAAACAGCAACGTGTTACTTAGAAACCCCCTACAGTTTCATTGTAATAGTGTGTATTCCTTTGGCTACGCGGCAGATAATGATCATATTAAGAGGCTTTTGTTTTATCCATGGGCTAGTCTCCAAATAGTGCCTTTCTCTCCTTCCTTCTGATAGTTCTAGTCAGTCATTTGATGTTTTGTGACAGGGACTATTTTAGGCTTTGGGGACACTTCAAAACCAAGTTCCTGCCCTCAGTGAGATTACATTCCAGTTGGGGGAAGAACACCAGTGTCCCGGGGTTGGGTTCTCCAGAAGCACACGCTGAGGTGGAGTTGGGGGAACAGACGTCTGTCTGGGATCAGTACTGTGAATACAGGGCACAGGGCTGGCAGAGGAAGAAGTGGGAACTGGGCTGCAGTTTTGACAAGGCCTCCGCCAACCCGGCAAGGAACTCTAGAAGGAGCATTGCCTGCCAGTGTCCTGTGCTGAGTGGGAACCTTGCTCTTTACCAGGTGTGCTGTCAGGTGTGGGCCGCTCTGGAAAGGCTGTGCCCTTGGGCAGGTGAGGCAGCTCTGCACCTGAGGCTGAGGCTGACCCAGGGCGCTGGGCCCTGAAGGTCATCTCCCGGCAGCTGCGCAGTGGGTTCTGGCAGTGCATCTCCCAGATGACAAATCCAAAAAGTATTCAAATGTCTTCTGGTGACCCAGGATGGGGAAAAATAAAGCTGGAGGAGGGGGTGGAGAGTGTCAGAGGGAGAAAGCCTTGTGGAGGTATTTGAACAGAGAACCTCAGGAAGTGGCGGCCCTGGGCCAGGCAGAATAGTCCAGGCTAGGGAAGAGCCAGAGCAAAGGCCCAGAGAGGGGTGTCCCTGACGTGTGGGGGGACAACAAGGAGGCCGGTGAGTGAGTGTGTGGGGCCTCTTGGCAATTGCAGGTGCTCCTTTTATTCTGTGTGATATGGTGTCTTCGTTTGCTAGGGATGATGTAACAGAGTACAGTGTTGTGAGACACCAGGGCAGCTCTTAGATGCTCGTGGGTGAGGAGGCTTCTTGAAAGATGAAACTAGGAAAGCGCCCTTGGGAACACTGAGTTCTTGAGGGGGGTGAGTGAGAGAGTGATAGGGGTTTATAGGATTAGTCATAAGGGAAGAAACATGTGACCTAAAAGGACATTTACCTGGAAATTGGTTGAATAAAGAAAATGAAGCGATTATACGTAATTAGCTCCCAGGATAATTTACATCCCCAAACAATTTTAGCCACACTTCAGCTTCTTCATTCCCATGTCTTAAAATCAAGAGTTCTGAGCAAAGCAGAAAGACCAGACTTGAGCTTCATCTCCTCTGACTTTCCCGGTCTATCTGGGTATAGGGGGAAAGGAGACCCCAATGGGCACCTGTGGAGGGGAGTGAACCAACGGGGCTCTGAGTTGTAAGTTCCCACTGCTCAAAGGCTCTGTGGAACCAGGGAGAGAAAGCTTTCTCCGGAGGTGGAACTGGTTGTAGGTGAAGGCATGAACTTCAACTTTCAGGGCCATTTTGGAATCAATGGAGATACTAAATGCTTAGTTTCTACAGGGCTGTATTAGGCCTGACATTTTTTTTTTAACATAAATGATAGAATTAAATTTGATCATTGATGTCCTTTCTTTTTTTTGAAGAGGGTATCATTTAAGAAGAGCACACCTATTTTATTTTAGAAAGCAGTTGTGTCTGCGTTGGAGAGGTGAGCTGGGAGACGGGCGTTCTCCATGGACTCGGGCCTTTGCCCACGCACACAAATGGTCTCTCGGGCTCCTGCCCGTTCCAAGCATCGTTTTGTTCTTGCAGCTGTCCGCTGGTCTTATCTGAGGCTGGCACTTCACATTCAGCATGGAAATTTAGGTAGGAAAGACAGGGGAGGATTCACTGGGTATTGTTTTTATTAAATGCTGTACTGCGTTTACATATTATCGGATACTCTGTTATATGCTTTGCCTCAAGGCTGTAAAATATTGTCATTTCCAAGATAAGGGAGAGTGCCAGGCTGCTATCTTCCCTCCTTCTGGATTCATATGTAATCTAGCATCATTAACCCTTCGTGGCTCTTTTTCATGCCGGTATTTGTCTGCTATGGGAAATTTTAAGTAAAGCCAGCTGTGTTAAATATTCAGAGAATCGATTTTTATTTGTTTAAAGTCTTGGGTGATTTATCTTCAGGGACTGTTAATACGGCAGTAATTCTGCATTACATTTCTT
>PVJN01033914.1:0-23104 GCA_004026805.1 Lasiurus borealis | reverse complement strand
CAATCCAGTTTTAGAACACTTCTGTCACTCAAAAATGTTCCTGTGTGCCCACATGCATAACTAATTAATTCTTACTTCTAGAACCAAGCAACTTACTGACCTGCTGTCTCTATAGTTTCACTTGCTTTTTTTTTTTTTTTTTTTAGAAATTTCCTAGAAATGTAATCATATAATACACATAGTCTTCTTATATGTCTGACTTCTTTAACTTAGTGTAATTTGGGGGTGAGGGGAACATTTTAAATATATATATTCTTTTATTGATTTCAGAGAAGGAGAGAGAGAGAGAAACATCAACGATGAGAGAGAATCACTGTATACCTCCTATTGGGCATGTGCCCTTGACGGGAATTGAACCCAGGACCTTTCAGTTCGCAGGCTGATGCTCTAGCCACTGAGTCAAACTGGCCAGGGCATTTAGCGTAATTTTTTGAGGTTCATCCTTGTTATTGTCTGCATTGGTAGTTTATTTATTTTTATAGAGTTGATTCCACTATGATATGCTACATTTAGTTCATGATTTCATTTGGATTTTTTTCCAATTTGGGGCCATTATAAATAATGCTGTTATGAACATTCATACAAGCCTATTTTTCGGTTATCTTGGGTAAATGCTCAGGGGGGCAACTGTTGGTCAAAATATGGTAAGCATATGTTTAAATCTTTAAGTTTTCTTTTTTTAAAATATATTTTTTATTGATATTTTAAAGAGAGGAAGGAAGAGGGATAGAGAGCCAGAAACATCGATGAGAAAGAGACATCGACCAGTTGCCTCCTACTGGGGATGTGCCCGCAACCAAGGTACATGCCCCTAACCAGAATCGAACCTAGGACCTCTTAGTCCACAGGCCGATGCTCTATCCACTGAGCCAAACCGGCTTTGGCTAAATTTTTAAGTTTTCTAAAAAAGCTATCCTATTTTGCATTTCTACCAGCAATATCTTATGGTTTCAAGTTTCTCCAAATTCCAGCCAACATTTATTATGTCTTTTTTTATATTTATAACATCCTAATGAGTGTGAAATGGTATGTAACTGTGTGGTGTTTTTTTTAATTTCAGAGAGGAAGGGAAAGGGAGAGAGCAATAGGATCATTGATCAGTTGCCTCTTGCATGCCTCTTACTGGGAATTGAGCCTGAAACTTGAGCATGTGCCCTTAACCAGAATCGAACCTGGGACCCTTCAGTCCCCAGGTCGACACTCTAGCCACTAAGCCAAACTGTCTAGGGCTATAACTGTGGTTTTAATGTCAATTTCCGTAGTGACTAATGATATTGAGTATCTTTTATTTGGCTTATTGGCCATTTGTGTATCTTCTTTGGTGATGTGTCTATTCAAATCTTTTGCTCATTTTCTTCAATTGAGTTGTTTGAATTATAAAGTGTTCCTTAAAAATTCTGGATACCGCTTTTTATCAAATATATGTTATGCACATATTTTCTCCCAGTCCACAGCTAATCTTTTAAGTTCTTAATGGTTTCTTTTGAAGAGCAAAAGTTTTAAATTTTGGTGAAGTTTATTTTATCAATTTATTCTTTTATGAATCTTGCTTATAATATTATATCAAAGAAATTATTGCCTAACCTTCTCAAAGATTTTCTCTTTATGTTTTCTCCCAGAAATTTTATAATTGTAGGCTTCCATTTAGGTATATGCTACATTTCAAGTTATGCAACTGATCAATGATCCTATTGCTCTCTCCCTCTCCCTTCCTCTCTGAAATTAAAAGTGTAAGGTAAGAGTGTAGAAGCTAAACTTTAGGTTCATCTTTTTTGCATATAGATAGCCAATTGTTCCAGCACCATTTGTTAAAAAAAAACAACACTTTTTCCCTATTACATTACTTTACCTTTATTCAAAAATTAATTAATCATAAATGTGCAACTTTCTATTCTGTTCCACTAACCTGTATATTTACCCTTCTGTTAACACACTGTTGGTTACTGTAACTCTATAATGAGTTTTGAAATAGAGGGTCTAAACCCTACACCAAGCATGTCAAATTCATGGCGGGCAGGCTGCATGCCTCATTTAAATGTCCTACACATTTGTTAGTCTTTTGAAACTTGTTTTAACTATATAATAGGCTTTTCGCTATTTGAGGACCAGGCTTGCCAATGTCTATAAAATAGCCTGTTGGGATTTTGATATAGAGTGAATTAAATCTGTAAGTTAATTTGGAAAGAACTGCCATCTTAACAATATTGAGTCTTCCAATGATTTATCTACTTATTTATTTAGGACTCATTTAATTTTGCTCAGCAATGTTTTAGTTTTCAATATACTGGTCTTAAACTACTTTTGCTAACTTTGTTACTATTTGGTTTTGATGATACCATTTACGACTGTAACTGTTTCCTTAATTTCATTTTCAAAGTGTTGCCAGCTTCCCTTCTTTTGAACAGATATTAAACTGATAGAACTCTGATGAGCTAGATCAGTGGTTGGCAAACCGCAGCTCGCGAGCTGCGGTTTGCCGCTCTGTTGACTAATAAGTTTGCTGACCACTGAGCTAGATATTCTTCCTTCAAACTAAAAAAGAAAAGCAGCTATCTACTTGTGAATATCGAGTTCAATCACACATTCTGGGAATGACCTCAAGAAGTTTAATTTCCCTTAAGAAGAATAGCTTACTATAGCCAAACCACAGTATTCTTGGGCATTTGAATAAATTAAAAAGGAAAAGCTAGCGATACTAACACCTGTGGGCAATTTCCTTGCCCATCAGGCATATATTTAGCTGCTATTTCTCCCTGGTGATTCACAAAATTGCAAGCCTGTTTGGATTGTTCATTCCATACGAATGCTTTTAACAGGAAAGATAGACACTGGGGGAAAGATAGACACTGGCTCAATATAGAAAATGTATTCTCTAAATAATAAGTAATTCTGTGAAAATTGGGCAACACGTTTACTTTTGTGTTGCATACGCCTTCATCACCCTTACCTGTGCCGCAGAGATCTTGGCCACTTGAATGATTTTCTCCATAGAGAGGTAGCTCTGCTGAGAGGGAGCAGGACCAATGAAATGCGCTTCGTCTGCCTGTTTAACAAATGGTATATGTTTAAAAAAACCACAGACCTCGTACTCTACTTAGGACTGCTTCAGGGACATAGAAATAGAGAAAGAAATAGGAATAGAAATATAGAAATATCCCCAAGAACAATACAAAAATACCAGCTCATATCTATGCTATAAAAATAAGCCACTGAGGTCCGGACGTTGTGGCTCAGTAGTTGGACATCAACCTATGAACCAGGAGATTATGGTTTGATTCCTAGTCAGGACACATGCCTGGGTGGTGGGCTCAATCTCCAGTCAGGAGCATGCAGGAGGCAGCCGATCAGTGTTTCTCTCTCACTATTGATGTTTCTATTTCTCTCCCCTTTTTCCTTCCTTTCTCTGAAATCAATAAAAACATATTTAAAAATAATAATCCAATTTGAAATCTTTTGCATTAGGAGAATGCCAGAACTTGATTTTAATGTATAATATATGTCACACACTAAAGTAAAATGAAAGTGGCTTAGGATAGACAGCAACAGGCATTCACAACATGAGACAGAAAAGTGGCTAGAAAGCTGCATGTGCCGTTCGACACAAAGCTGGAAGGCCAAGTGAAACTCATCACTGTGGATTTGTCAACAGCTGAATTCATCCATGCCTGGGTTCTGTTAGTGGTTGGCAAACCGCAGCTTGCGAGCCACATGCGGCTCTTTGGCCCCTTGACTGTCACTCTTCCACAAAATACCACAGCCTGGCGAGTTTATTTTGAAGAAGTGGCATTATAAGAAGTTTAAGTTTAAAAAATGTGTCTCTCAAAAGAAATTTCAGTCGTTGTATTGTGGATATTTGGCTCTGTTGACTAATGAGTTTGCCAACCACCGGTCTAAGGGATAATAGCTAGTTATAATTGCTAACACGTACAAACCCTGGGGGAGGAAGGTCCTTGTCATTATAATTTTCCAGTTAAGCCAAGTCTCTGAAACATTGAGTGACTTGTCTAAGACCCTTGGGCAGTAAGTAGTAGTTGCTAAAACTAGAATCTTGATCCTTTTCCTTGCACAGCAGGGATGTGGATATGAGCCCCTCAAAGGGTAGTCTGTGCATCAGCCACATTCTGTGAACTGCTTTAACCAATCCTTATTGACAGGACCTGGCGTGTAAATCAACCACACCACAGAGTACACTGTTTGGTTCCATTGGTGTCCTCTTTGGAAAATGTCCCCAAAAGGAATTATTAGTGAGCAGCTGAACTTACCTACCGCAACACTGTTAACACCTAGCAAATATAAACTGTCAACATAAAGGAATAAAATACTGACACACGAAACAAGTTTGATCTCCAGTTTTTAGCAACATACCATGTCCACATGCATGGAGTTCCTGTCAGCTTCACTATAAACAGCCACGGACTGTATACCCATCTTTTTAGCTGTTCGCATCACTCTGCAGGCGATTTCTCCTCTGTTGGCAATGAGGACCTTGGTAATGTTGCATCCTAAAACACCATAAAAATCATACAAAAAATATTACTGGGGAATCAAAGAATAAAAAGACAAAATAAATATGTTATGATACTAACAAGCTGACAAATGTTTATGTTGGTTAAAATCAGCAAAGCAGAGGCTAAAATAAACATTTTAACTAATATTAGTGCATTCCTTGTCATTGTAATTCAAGATATCCTTATTAATACAAACTCTTAAATTACTCAGATTTTTCAACTTAAAATCAAATCAAAAGATGCTTTGTTATGCCAAAGACCAAAAATAGCTTTAAAAAATCAGAGTTAATAATCATTTTTTTAAAATTTTGTTCTTCAATTACAGTTGACACTCAACATTATTTTATACTAGAGGCTCTGTACATGAAATTCATGCACTGGGGGGATGAATGGTGCTCCTCCAGTGAAATTCATGCACTGGGGGGTAAGGGGCAGGTCCCTCAGCGTGGCCTGTGCCCTCAAAGAGGCTAGGACCCCTCGGGGAATGGCCGACTGCCGGCTTGTGGCTGGATGGCCTTCTGCTGCTGCGTGGCCTGCTGCCTGAGCTTCAGCAGCTGCTGCGTGTGCATGGGCTGGGCCACCATGGTCTGTCCTGTGCACACCATGCAGTGGGTGAGTCAAGCACAGAGAAAGGCTCACCCTGAGCTCTCTGCGCTTCCTTAAATCATTGAGTTGTTCAGACTGACTGCCTTCTACAGAGAATGGCAATGGGACTGGGCCTATGCCAGCAATCAGACATCCTCTCACAGTCCAGGACCCCTCAGGGGATGTGGCAGTGCATCAAGCGGCAGGTGGCCAGGGAGGAGGCTGAATCGGGGTCAGGCACCCTTTGCACCCATCACAGCCTGCTGCACCTGCTGCCGCCGCTCGGTAGTGAGCCCAGCTTCTAACTGAGTGGCACTCCTTCTGTGGGAGCACACTGACCAACAAGGGACAGCTCCTGCATTGAGTGTCTGCCCTCTGGTGGTCAGTGTGCATCACAGTGACTGGTCATTCTGGTCATTCCACCAAAATGGTTGCTTAGACTTTTATTATATAAAAGGTGTACAGCATAATGGTTAGACAATTGTATCATTTATTACAAAGTGATCCCCTGATAATTCAAGTATCCACCTGGCACAATACATAGTTAATGACAATACTATTGACTATATTCCCTAGGCTGCACTTTACATCCCTATGACTATTTTGTAACTACCAATTTATTCATACTTCTCAATCCCTTTACCTTTTTCACCAAGTCCTCCAACCCCCCAACATCTGGCAACCATAAGTTTGTTCAATGCATCTATTGAGTCTGTTTCTATTTTATCTTTTTCTTTAGATTCTTCATATAAGTGGCATTTGTCTTTCTCTGTTGTCCTTATTTCATGTAGCATAATACTCTCTAGATCCATGTTGTTGCAAATGGTAATATTTCATTCCTTTGTATGGCCCAGTAATACTCCATTGTATGTATCTAATCTCTTCTTCTTCACCCATTTGTCTACTCATGGACAGTTGGGTTGTTCCCATTTCTTGGCTATTGTAAATAACACTGCAATGAACACAAAGGTGCATATATCTTTTTGAATGAATATTTTGGGTTTCTTTGGAAATACTATACTGGAAATGGAGTTGCTGGGTCATAACTTAGTTCTATTTTTAACTTTTTTAGGAACCTCCACAGTTTTCCATAGGGGTTGCAATGATTTGCATTCAAACATTGTATGAGGGCATTCCCTTTCTCAACATTCTTCCCAACACTTGTTTTTGGATTTACTGATGACAGCCATTCTGACAGATGTAACATTCATTGTTTTTAATTTACGTTTTCTGATGATTTATGACACTAAGCATCTTTTATATGTCAATAAATACCTGTATGTCCTCTCTGAAGCAGTGTCTATTCAGGTCCTCTGTCCATTTTTTAATTGGATTGTTTTTCTTATGTATGAGTTCTTTATAAATTTTGGGTATTAATCTTTTAGCCAGTATTTCACTTGGGAAGATCTTCTCTCATTCAGTGGGCTGTCTTTTCATATTATTGATAGTTTCCTCTGCTGTGCAAAAAATTTGTAGTTTGATATAGTCCCATTTGTTTATTTTTTCTTTTGTTTTCCTGGCCCAAGGAGATATATCAGAAAGAATATTGCTAAGAGAAATGTCAGAGTTCACTGCCAATGTTTTCTTCTAGGAATTTTGTGGTTTGGGGGTCTTATATTTAATTCTTTAATTCATTTTGAGTTTATTCTTGCATATGGTGTGAGAAGGTGGTCTAGTTTCATTTTTCTCCATGCATCTGTCCAATTTTCCCAACACTATGTATCGAATAGACTATTTTTACCCCCAGTGTAGGTTCTTACTTCCTCTGTCATAGATTAACTGACCATATAAGCGAGGGTTTTCTGGAGCTCTCTATTCTGTTCTATTGATTTACTGTCAGTTTTTATGACTGAATCATGCTATTTTGATTACTCTATCCTTGTAGTATAGTTTGGTATCAAATAGTGTGATACTTCCAACTTTGTTCTTCTTTCTCAAGATTGCTGTGGCTATTTGAGGGTCCTTTGGGGTTCCTTGTAAGTATTTGGATTATTTGTTCTAGTTCTGTTAAATATACCATTGGTATTTTTGGTAGAGATTGTGTTGAATCAATAAGTTGCTTTGGGAAGTATGGACATTTTAACAATGTTAATGAGCAGGGTATATGCTTCCATTTATTAGCATCTTCTTTGATTTCTTACAATTTTTCAAGTAAAAGTCTTTTACCTTCTTGGTTGAATTTACTCCTAGGTATTTTTTTATGCAATTGTAAATAGAATTGTTTTCTTAATTTCCCTTTTTGATGTTCATTTATTGATGTATAAAAATGCAACCAACTTCTGAATATTTATTTTATATCCTACTACTTTACTGAATCATTTATCAATTCTAATAGGTTTTTTTTTTGGTAGACTCTTAAGGGTTCTCTATATACAGTATCATGGCATCTGCAAATAATGACAGTTTTACATCTTCCTTTCCAATTTAGATGCTTTTTACTTCTTATTGTCTGATTGCTATGACTAGGACTCCCAGTAGTACTATGTTGAGTAAGAGTGGTGAAAGCAGACATCTCTGTCTTGTTTCAGATCTTAAGGGAAACTGTTTTAATTTTTGCCCATTGAGTATGATTTTAGCTGTGGGTTTGTAATATATGGCCTTTATGTTGAGGCATGTTCCTGCTATTTCCACTTTTGAGAATTATCATAAACTAGAAGCTCTGGTACATGAAATTCATGCATGGGGGGTGGGAAGGGGTATGTTCCCCAGCCCAGCCTCCATCCTCTCCGGTCTGGGACCCTTGAGGGAAGTCCGACTGCTCATTTAGGCTGGATCCCACTGGGGATCAGGCCTAAACGGGCAGTCACATATCCCTCTCACAATCTAGGACTGCTGGGTCCCAACCACTCGCCTGTCTGCCTGCCTGCCTGCCTGCCTGATTGCCCCTAACTGCTTCTGCCTGCCAGTCTGATCACCACCTAACTACTCCCATGCCAGACTGATCTACATCTAACTGTTCCCCTGCTGGCCTGATTGTCCATAACCACCCTCCCCTGCTGGCCTAGTCACACCCAACTGTCTTCCACTGTAGACCTGGTCACTGCTAACTGTCCTTCCCTGAAGGCCTGGTCCCTCCCAAATGCCCTGTACTGCTGGCCTGATAACCCATAATTGCCCTCTCTTGCCAGCCTGGTCGCCCCTAACTGCCCTCCTCTGCAGGCCTGGTCCCTCCCAACTACCCTCCCCTGCAAGCCTGGTCCCCCACAACTGTCCTCCCCTGCAGGCCTGAGTCCCCCCCTCCTCAACTTCCCTCCCCTGCTTGCCTGATCGCTCACAACTGCCCCTGCCCTGCTGGCCTGGTTGCACCCAACTGTCCTCCACTGCAGGCCTGGTCACTGCTAACTGTCCTTCCCTGCAGGCCTGGTCCCTCCCAAATGCCCTCTACTGCTGGCCGGGTAACCCATAATTGCCCTCTCTTGCCAGCCTGGTCACCCCTAACTGCCCTCCCCTGCAGGCCTGGTCCCTCTCAACTACCCTCCTTTGCAGGCCTGGTCCCCTACAACTGTCCTCTCCTGCAGGCCTGAGTACCCCTCCCACTTTCCCTACCCTGCCTGTCTGATTGCCCACAACTGTCCCTCCCCTGCAGGCCTGGTCCCACCCCAGCTGCCCTCCCCTACAGGCCATCTTGTGGCATCCATCTTTGACCACACGGGAGCAGCCATCTTGGGTGTTGGAGTAATGGTCAATTTGCATATTACTCTTTCATTAGCTAGAATGGGTGCTTGGTTTTATAAAATGCTGTTTTGCATCTGTTGATATCATGATTTTTATCCTTTGTTTATGTGATGTATCACATTAATTGATTTTTGGATACTAAACCAACCTTGCATCCCAGGAATAAATCCCATTTGATCATTGTATATGATCTTTTTTTATGTATTGTTGAATTTGGTTTGCTAATATCTTCTTGAGGATTTCTACATCTATGTTCATTAGGATTATTGGCCTATAGTTTTCTTTTTTGTAATGCCTTTGTCTAGTTTGGGAATCAAGATAATGTTGGCCTCATAAAATAAAACCTTCCCTCTTGAATTGTTTGGAATAATTTGAGAAGGATAGGTGTTAAGTCTTTTTTGAATGTTTGATAAAATTCAACTGTGACTCCATCTGATCCAGGATTTGTTTGTTGAGAGTTTTTTTATTACTGCTTTGATTTCACTAGTAGTATTCACCTGTTCAGATTTTCTTCTTGATTCATTCTTAAAAATTTTTATATTTTAGGGATTATCCATTTCTTCCACATTGTTCAATATGTAGGCATATAATTGTTTGAAGTCTTATAATCCTTTGTACTTCTGATCTTTTATTTCTGATTTTATTTATTTGGGTCATCTCTCCTTTCTTTTTTATGAGTCTGGTTAAAGATTTATCCATCTTGTTCATTTTTTCAAAGAATCAGTTCTTGGTTCATTCGTCTTTTGTATTGTCTTTTTTTTTAACTCTATTTTATTTCTGCTCTGATCTTTATTATATCCTTTTCCCCTTCCTTCTACTCTCATTGAGCCTTGTTGTTATTTTTCCAGTTTCTTAAGCATAAGGTTAGATTGTTTTGAGATTTTTCTAGTTTTATGAGGTAGGCTAGTATTGCTATGAATTTCCTCTTATGATTGCTTTCACTGTGTAACATAGATTTTGTGTTGTGTTTTTATTTTAATTTATCTCAAGGCATTTTTTTTATTTCTTCCTTGGTCTCATTGTTAAACCATTAAACCATATTTAGTAACATGTTTAGCCTCCACATGTTGGTGTGCTTTTAAGATTTTTTGTCTTGCAACTGATCTCTAGTTTCATACCATTTTAGTCAAAGAAGATGCTTGATATGATTTCAATCTTCTTGAATTTACTGAGACTTGTTTTGTGGCATAACATGGTCTATCTTGAAAAATTTTCCATGTGCACTTGAAAAGAATGTATATTCTACTGTTTTGGGGTAAAATGCTCTTAAATATCAATTCCATCTGGTTGAATGTGTCATTTAAGGCCACTGTTTCCTTATTGATTTTCTGTCTGGAAGATATATCCATTGATGTCAATTGTGTGTTAAAGTTTCCTACTGACTGTATTATTGTCCATCTCTCCTTTTATGTCCATCAAGACTTGCTTTATATATTTAGATGCATAACTGTTTACAAAGACTATATCTTCTTATTGAATTCATTCCTTTATAACCTTTATCATTATGTAATGTTCTTTGTCTCTAATCTCAGCTTTTGTTTCAAGGTCTATTTTATCTGATATAAGTATTGTTACCTCAATTTTTTTAAATTTCTATTTGCATGAAATCTGTTTTGACTTTGTCTGTGTGTGGCTTTCGATCTGAAGTGATATCTTTTATCATATAGAATATACACAAGCTACCCTATATCTTTTGATTGAAGCACTTAATTCATTTACATTTAAAGTGATTATTTATAGGTACATAGTTATTGGCATTTTATTATTCATATTTATGTCCCTCCCCCATCCTGCCCCCTCTTAAAGAAGCTCCTTTAACATTTCTTGGTTTGGTGGTGATGAACTCCTTTGGCTTTTTCTTTATCTCTCCTTCAGTTTTAAATGATAGCCTTGCAGAGTAAAGCAGACTTGGTTCTAGCTTACTTTTCATCACTTTGAATATTTCATGTCAATCCCTACTGGCCGGAAGGGATTCTGTTGAGAAAATTAGCTGGCAGTTTTAAGGGGCTCTCCCTTGTAAGAAATGTCTTTCCCTTGCTGCTTTTAAGATTCTTTCTTTGTCTTTAACCTTTGCCTTTTTAATTATGATGTGTTTTGGTGTAGGCCCCTTCGAATTCATTTTTGGGAGGACTCTCTGTACTTCCTGCACTTGTGATTTCCTTCACTGTGTTAGGGAAGGTTCCAGACAGCCATTATTTTTTCAAATAGGTTCTCAACTCCCTGCTCTCTCTCTTTATCTCCTGGTACTCCTATTATACTGTTATTACACTTGATGTTATCACAGAAGTCCCTTAAATTTTCTTCATTTAAAAAAAAAAATTCTGCTCTGATTGGGTGTTTTCTGCTATCTTGTCTTCTAAATCTGATTAGACCCCTGCTTCATATAAATTGCTGTTGATTGCTTCTAGTGTTTTTATCATTTCAGTTATTGCAGTAATAGCTAATCTTTAAGTAAGTACTTTCTATGCTTCAGGTCCTGTGCTAAAAAGACTCTCTCTAGAGTTAAACCTTCACAGTAATCATATTAAGTAGATATGATTATTACCTCAATTTCCATAATGAAGAAATTAAGGTTGAAAGAAATATTACATTCCTGAAATTATATAGCCAAAGAAATGGTAGATCTAAGATTCAACCCAGGTTGGCTTCACTCCAGAATTTAAGCTCTTAAGACACTTGGCTCCACTACCTCTATCACTCTGAGCACAGGGATGTATGATTCTCTTGTAATATAAATAAATATTGTACCAGTTCACTGTCAATAGTACTATAATGACATGATATTATACTAATACATGAAATCCACTTCCATCATTACACACATATCTTTTGATGGGAGCACTTAATTCATTTATATTTAAAGTGAGTATTTATGGGTATGTAGTTATTGTTCTTTGACAGTTGATAATATATATTTTCTCAAAAAATAGGTTATATATAAAACAATGTTTTTAAATAAGGATCTATAGAGTCCAAGAGTTGTCACAGTCACAGGGGCTATTGAGATGAAGTAGACATTTGTGTTTAGCGAGGAGGGGGAGAGAGCCACACCAATCACCCATAAGTTATATTTAAATGTGTTTTATAATTGGGAATTTCATGTCAACTTTTATTTGGGGAAAAAAAGTCCTATTACTTAAAATACCTGTTATAAAGCACTGATTTAGACCATCATAGTTATGTTTTTCCAATTCAATACACTATGAGAGTCAGATAGAAATAACGTAAATATAGAATACATTTTCCTACATATTTTAGATACAACAGCAAGATATATGACATAAAGGAGATAAAAACGATGACAATACTTACTAAAAAAATTATCACAAAAATCCAAAACTTCAAAAGTATATGAGAACTACTTCTATTATGCACCAACTAAAGAATTAAACATTTCCATTTCTTACTTCACCCTCTGAAGCAAAGTCAAGCAGTACAACAAAAACTGTTAATACCTGTGGTTGTTGCATACTTCATGGTTCTTTGCTTCCAAGCCCATCTCCTATAAAACGAATCCAAATAGAGTTATAATTAAATAGGATATGCAAGATCAGTCAATATTCTTTCAAATAAGCTAAAATTTTTTAAAAACTAAAACCAAGCACAGATATGACCTTGTTAAACCTTAAGCCTACAAAGTGATTTACTAAACATTCTTGGTGGAAAGAAAACTAATCTAGAAATCAGGAGTTACAGTTCTGGCTGTTCTCCCTGGCAGTTCGTGCCCTTGAATGAGTCATTTAACCTTCTTGCTCCTGAGATTGGCATTTGACCAGAGTCAAAGATGTTGACTGGGAAGCCAAGGTACTTCAAGATCATCTAGTTCAGCCTGGCCAGAGGGCTCAGTTAGTTGAGCACCTTCCCATGCTCCCAAGGGCTGCTGGTCTGATTCTTCATCAGGGCACATACCAGGGTTGCAGGTGTATGGAGGTCACATCATTATTTCTCTCTCTTCCTCTCTCTAAGCATGTCCTCGGGTGAGGATTAAAATAAAATTCTAATTCAACTTTTTCAAACTTTTTTTTTTACTAGAACCCAAAGTAAAAACTATGTTTGACTTCATAACCAGGTATGTACACTAAACAGAAGTTTCCTAAAAGAAGACTTTCCCTGTATTTTGATTTTCTATTCTGTTTTGTTCTATTCCATTTTATTAAGTTAAAATATGTTGGTCAAATTACAGTTTGAAGAACACCAATCCATCTCAACCCTCTGATAAGACTGGTTTGAACCATTAGGCCCAGAGAAGTGAAAGGAAGGAGCTGAACAAGGGAAGCAGAAAGAATGCTGGCTCTGGGGCCTGCTGGAGGAGCCACCCACTCCAGCTGCTGGGGGTCCTGCACAAGTTGCTTTATATCAGTTGTTTCTCAATCTTTTGTTTTCATTACCACCCCCTAGAAAATTTAAATTTCAAGGAATAAGATTTTTGTAGGAGTGACTGAGCTTGGAGTGGTCACAAATCATGTTAATATCTGTTAAAAAAGAAAATTACAGCCCCAAAATTGCTTCACTTGTGCTAAAGCCATGACAGCAAACCTAAACTTAATACCTGGTCTAATTTCATCAGTTCCATCCCTTCTTCCCAAAGAAAGAAGAGGCAATCTAAGGATTAAAACTGGCAGCAGAGTAGGTGGATGCTGCACGGACATGCTCCCAGAAACAACCAGGAATTACAACTGAAATGCAGAAAGTCTTCCTGAATAATCAATGGAAACCTCACAGGAGAGAACCCTGATATCCAAGGACCAAAGATGGAGACCATATACAGTCTGGTAGGAGGGGCAGAGGTGCAAAAGGGCTGGCCTGGCACCCACAGACAGCAACTGAAGTCCCAGAGAGATATCTCAGCTGTGTGGGGGGGAAGGGATAGTGCCACTGAGAACTCTGGGATCTAATCCCCAAGCTGGGCTCCCCAGCAGAGAGCACCAAATCTGAGGAGGGTACCCATATAACATCTAGCTATGAAAAGCAGCAGGGTGATGTCTGCCAGAGAGTGGCAGCTGAACGTTTGAGCACCCTCTTAAAGGGCCAATGCACAAAAATTCCCTGTGGAGTCACCTACTTTGTGCTCTGGCAGAGGGAGGGTGAAGTGAACTGGAGCTGTGAGAACAGAACCCAGGACTGGGAACTCCCAGGGATAGAGCTCAGAAGGCAGACACTCCAAGTTTCCTGGGCTGAGTCATTCCCTCACACAGTGAAGGACATCCTTCCCACATAGACATCTATCTTCCTTGCCTGGGGGGAAGACAGTTGAGTCACCCTATTGGAAAACACCTTGCCCTGAGGTCACTTAAGAGATTAAAAGCAACTATTAGCCTCCAGGCAGAAGCAATGCCCCACTCTGTTGAAAAAAACTCTCAGTACACCTGAGGACAATTGTCTGGGAGCAATTCAAGTTGGAATCCTATTAGTCTGTAGACAAAGGTAGTCTCTGGAGGCTTTGAGTCTTTGCCTGATCCAATTGGTCAGAAACAGCCTTTAACACTGTCCTACACTAGAGATTGAGAGGTGTAGAGCATTTATCTAATACATAGTCACAAATGCAAACAGATAACCAAAATAAGGAAACAAAGAACCCCCAAAAGAAAGAACTAGAGAATTCTCCAGAAGAAGAGACAAATGAAGCAGAGATAAGAAATTTATCTGAAACAGAGTTCAAAGTAATGATGGTACAAATACTCAATAGTATGAAAAAAAGATATAGTAACTATGAAAAAAGAACAGTCTGGGATAAAAAATAATATAACACAAAAAAGCAGATTATGGGAAGCTGAGGATTGAATCAGTGAATTAGAAGACAGAGTTGAAAAATATCAATCAATCAAAGAACCAAAAAGAGAAAAACATTAAAAAACAGGAAGACAGCTTAAGGGAGCTGTGGGACAATGTTTATAGCAGGTGTGCCAGAAGAGGCAGAAAGGGAGGAAGGAATAGAGAAGGTATTTGAAGAAATAATGGCAGAAAACTTCCCTAATCTGTTAAAGAAAAAAAATCACACAAGTTCAGGAGGCACAGAGAACCCCAAACAAGAAGAATCCAAACAGACCCATGCCTAGACACATCATAATTAAAATGCCAAAAATTAAAGTCAAAGAGAATCTTAAAGGCAGCTAGAGAAAAGAAAACCGTTACCTACAAAGGAGCTTCCATAAGGGTGACACCTGATTTCTCATCAGAAACTCTCCAAGTCAGAAGGGAATGGCATGAAATACTCAAGGTAATGGAAAGTAAGGATCTAAGACCAATATTACTATATCTAGCAAGGCTATCATTCAAAATAGATGGTCAAATAAAGAGCTTCCCAGCCAAAAAAAGGTTAAAGTAGTTCATCACTACCAAGCCAGCATTATAAGAAATGCTAAAGGGATTGCTGTAAGGGATTGCTGAGAAGAAGAAACAGAGAGAGAAACCTAGCCATATAGAATTAAAATGGCTATAAATAAGTATCTCTCAATAATAACCCTAAATGTAAATGGATTAAATGCTCCTATCAAAAGGTGTAGGGTAGCTGAATGGATACAAAAATATGACCCAACTATATGCTGTGTACAAGAGACTCACCTCAAAATAAAAGATACAACAGGATAAAAAATGAAGGATAGAAAAAAAAATCATGCAAATGGAAAAGAAAAAATAGCTGGAGTAACAATACTCATATCCAACAAAATAGACTTTAAAATGAAGGCCATCACAAGAGACAACAAAGGTCATTACATAATACTACAGGGATCCATCCAACAAGAGGATATAACCCTGGTAAACATATGTGCACCCAATATAGGAGCACTAAATATATATATATATATATATATATATATATATATATATATATATATATATATATATAAATAACTTCTAGAAGACTTTAAAGGAGAGATTAACAATAGAGTCATAGTAGGAGACTTTAACACTCCTCTGACTTTGATGTATAGATCTGCCAGATAAAAACTTAACAAGGAAACAGAGACTCTAAAGGACACACTGAATCAGATGTATTTCATTGACATTCATAGAACATTTCACCCAATGCAGCAAAATATACATTCTTCTCAAGTACACATGGATCACTCACAGATAGACCACATGTTAGGACACAAAACAAGGTTCTACAAGTTCAAGCATTATTCTAATTCCAAAATCATATCAAGCATCTTCTCAGATCACAGTGGAATGAAATTAAAAATGAACTACAGTAAGAACACCCAAAAATATTCAAATACATGGAGACTAAATAACATGTTATTAAACAATGAATGGGTTACCAAGATCAGGAAAGAAATTAAAAACTTCCTGGAAATAAATGAAAATGAACACATGACACCCCAAAATCTCTGGGACACAGCAAAAGCAATCCTGAGAGGGAAGTTTATAGGACTACAGGCATACCTGGGGGTGGGAGTGGGAGTGGGGAGGGAACACAAGAAAAAGCAACAATGAACTATTTAACTCTACAACTTAAAGAACTAGAAAGAGAACAACAAGAAAAGCCTAGAGTAAGTAGAAGGAAGAAAATAATGAAGATTAGAGCAGTAATAAATAACATAGAGACAATCAAACAAACAACAATATAAAAAATTAATGAAACCAAGAGCTGGTTCTTTGAAAGGATAAACAAAATTGATAAACCATTAGCCAGATTCATCAAGAAACAAAGACAGAGGACCCGAATAAATAAAATCAGAAACAAACGTGGAGCAGTAACCACGGACATCACAGAAATACAAAAAATTTTAAGAATATAATATGAACAACTATATTCCAACAAACTGGACAATGTGGATGAAATAGACAAATTCCTAGAAAAATACAATCTCCCAAAACTGAATCAGGAAAAATAAAAAAACCTGAATAGGCCAATAATAATGATGGAATAGAAGAAGTAATCAAAAAACTCCCACCAAATAAAAGCCCAGGTCTAGATGGTTTCACAGGAGAGTTTTTCCAAATATTCAAAGAAGAATTAACACTTATACTCCTCAAACTATTTCAGAAAATTCAAGAGAAAAAAGCATTTCCAAACTCTTTTTATGAGGCTAGCATTATCCTAATTCCAAAACCAGATAAAGAGACTACAAAGAAAGAGAATTATAGGCCAACCTCCCTGATGAATATAGATGCTAAAATCCTCATCAAAATATTAGCAAATTGCATCCAGCAATATATAAAAAGATCATACACCATGATAAGTAGGATTTATTTTGGTACAATATTCACAAATCAATAAAGGTGATGCATCACATAAAAAATTGAAAGAAAAAAATCACATGATCATATCAATAGATGCAGAAAAACCATTCAATAAAATCTAACACCCATTTTTGATAAAAACTCTTAGTAAAGCTGGCATAAAAGGAGCATATCTCAACATGATAAAGGCCATATATGACAAACCTACAGCCAACATCATACTCAGTGGGCAAAAACTAATACCATTTCCTCTAAGAAAAGGAATAAGACAGGGATGCCCACTTTCACCACTCCTGTTCAACACAGTACTGGAAATGCTAGCCATAGCAATCAGACAAGAAGAAGAAATAAAAGGCATCAAAATTGGAAAAGAAGAAGTAAACTGTCCTTGTTTGCAGATGACTTGATTTGTACATAGAAAATTCCAAAGACTCCATAAAAAAACTACTAAACCTAATAATTGAATTCGGCAGGAGTGGGAGGAGCTCTCGGACTCTTCTCTGCCTTTCTAAATGCAGGAAGTACACCTCTTTGTGACAGGTGTCCTACCTAGAGCAGAGTTTGTCAGCCCCAAATATGCCTTTTTGGAGCATATTGGTCCTTTTAGGCTGGCTAATTTCAAGAAACAGCAAACAGAGAAGCTCTGAAAAGCAAGTAGAAGTTACCTTTTATAAGAGGACATTTACATTTGTAAGGGAAATCTCCTTTTGTGGGGTTGTTTCCTTCCCTATACTAGAAAGAAGCTAGCTAAATTTCTAGAAACCATTATCTGTGGAAGTGTGCACTTCAATCTGCATAACAATCTTACCCTGGATAACTGTGCTTAATCCCATAACTCTCCATCCCCAACATCTTTAGTCTTGAGCTGATGATGGTATTTAAAGTGATGGCTTTCCCCATTTTGGCAAGTTACTTAGTTTTCCCAGGTCTCTCCAAATGTACACAGGAGGTCCTAGTATACATGTCATTAAACTTTAATTTGTTTTCCTCCTGCTGTTTCTCATGTCAGTTTGATTATTATGTGAGCCAGAAGAACCTTGAAGGGTAGAGGGGAATTTTTCCTCCTCACTATAGGGCAGTGGTCGGCAAACTCATTAGTCAACAGAGCCAAATATGTACAGTACAACAATTGAAATTTCTTTTGAGAGCCAAATTTTTTAAACTTAAACTTCTTCTAAAGCCACTTCCTCAAAATAGACTCGCCCGGGCCGTGGTATTTTGTGAAAGAGCCACAGTCAAGGGGCCAAAGAGCCGCATGTGGCTTTCGAGCCTCAGTTTGCTGACCACGGCTATAGGGCATGCTACAGGGCACTATTGCCCCATGATGCACCCTCAATCAGATGTTGCCATCTGTGAAGGACTGATGAGAAGACCCACAGCTTCAACATTAGACTTCCACAGAAGACGTTCTCCAGATGCTACTGCTTCCCCATCTTTCCAATTCAGCTGACCTCAGTTTCTTTCTTTTTTTATGTGTTAATCCTTACCGGAACCCTCCATTGATCTTCAGAGAGAGTGGAAGGGAGGGAGAAGGAAGGAGAGAATGAAACATTGATGTGAGACATATTGATTTGGATGCCTCCCACATGAACCCCTTGACAGGGATCAGGGATCTAACATGCCACTAGATATGTCCTCTTGGCCAAGAATCGAACCCATGACCCTTTGGTACACAGACAAATGCTTTAATCACTGAGCCATGCTGGTCAGGGCTGACCTCACTTTTTTTTTTTAAATATATGTTTATTGATTTCAGAGAGGAACAGAGAAGAAGAATAGAGAGTTAGAAACATCGATGAGAGAGAAATATCAATCAGCTGCCTCCTGCACACCCCCCATTGGGGATGTGCCCGCAACCAAGGTATATGCCCTTGACTGGAATCAAACCTGGGACCCTTCAGCCTGCAGGCTGACGCTCTATCCACTGAGCAAACTGGCCAGGACTCACTTAAAAAAAAATAATAATTTTTTTATTGGTTTCAGAGAGGAAGGGAGAGGGAGAGAAAGATAGAAACATCAATAATGAGAATCATTGATCGGCTGCCTCCTGCATGTCCCCTACTGGGGATCAAGCCCACAACCTGTGGCATGCCCTTGACTGGAATCAAACCCCGTACCCTTCAGTCCACAGGTCGATGCTCTATCCACTGAGCCAAACCAGCTAGGGTTGATCTCACTTTTTTGATCTTCAAGGAGGGGGAATCAACTTTCTTGATCTTTACAAAGTATTTTCTAGTTCATAGCATCTTCCCATCACACTCTCCAGATAGGTTTCTGATAAGATTCAAGGCCTGTCCTGGATATGTTTTTTTCTCTCATAGATATTTCTCTCTATCTCTCGCTTTTCTTCTTTCTCTAAAAATCAATAAAAACATATTTAAAAAAAACCACTTGAGAAATGGCTGCTTTTTGCTAAATCCAGCTTAGGACTTAAGTTTCAAACTATTGCTAACCTAAAGTTTTCTTATGCCATTTTCTAGTGAACACACACACACACACCACTTAATTATAATTCCCTATCCTAACAATGTTTTGATTGATCTATTCCATTTTTCATCATGACCTAAGCTACAACTTAAAACAAATAGCTTAAAAACCAAAATTAATAAGTTGCTTCTGAAACAAATACAATAAATATTACCCCAAATTGTTCCACTGAGTCAAGCCCTACCAGAATAAATTGCTCCATGGAGGTAAACCCTGTCAAAACTATGGCAGTTGTAGGTAGGTATCTATAAAACAGGAACTATAGGAACTGCACTGATTTCTTTTAAGTTTGTTTTTCAAATCTAAAGCCAAGCCACAAATCCCAGAGACAAACTCAATAACTTGTTGGAAAAGTCCCTTCCTGAATCCCATAATAAGTCTTGAACAATCCTAGGATGCCTCACTTTCCTGACATGGGTACTTCATTGGGAATCCAGTGTTCCTAAAAAGGAAAAAGCCAGCCAACCCCTAAATGTAAATGTAAATGTTCTGATTAGTTAAGCCCAACAACTTCCATGTTCCCAAGGAATAAGCCCCATATTCAAGGTGTAGAACCTGAGTCCCTAACTTAGTCTTCTCACCTTCTGTAGAGCCTCAATAAATCCACCTTTGCTTTTATCAGTGTCTCTGGTCTAAATTCTTTTATATAAGGAGACAAGAAGCCAAACTCATTGGTAATATTCTCATTTCTAAAATTCTACCACTACATTTCTTTTCTTTGAGTTTCTAGAGAATCCTATCTAATAAAAGAGTAATATGCAAATTAACCATCACTCCATTATACCCACAAGCCATGCCACCAGCCAATCAGGAGCAAGTATGCAAATTAACCCAGCCAAGATGGCTGCAGCCAGGAAGAGAGCAGGAGGGAGGCTTGGGTTTCCCCGGCAATGGAAGAAGCCAAGCTTTCTGCACACCCTGGCTGGCAGAGGCTTCCACTCCAAGCTACAAAGTTTTAATTATAGAAGATAAATAAATCCCCCCAAAATGGCTGCCACCACTGAGGGAGCAGAAGGCTTGGTTCTACTCCAGGCTACAAAGTTTCAATTATAAAGATAAATAAATCCCAATCCCAGGGCCTCTGCTTGGATGGCAGGGGGGGCATGGCTGGCCTGCAAACCACCATAGGCTCCTCGCCCAGGCCATTCCACATCCCAAGGGAACACGCACCCTGATCCAGGCAAACCAGCTGGCCCCCACCCATGCATCAGGCCTCTATCCTATCTAATAAAAGAGAAATATGCAAATTGACCATTACTCCAACGCACAAGATGGCTGCCCCCATGTGGTTAAAGATCCTGCCCCCAGGTGGACACAAGATGGCCACCACAAGATGGCCAGCAGGAAAGGGCAATTAGGAGGGACCAGGACTGCAAGGGAGGGCAGTTGTGGGCAATCAAGCCTGCAGGGGAGGGCAGTTAGGGTGACCAGGCCTGTAGGGGAGGCAGTTAGGGATGACCAAGCCTACAGGGGAGGGCAGTTAGGCATCAATCAGGCTGACAGGAGAGTGGTTAGGGGGTGATCAGGCTGGCAGGCAGAAGCAGTTAGGGTCAATCAGGAAGGCAGGCAGGCGAGCAGTTGGGAGTCAGCAGTCCTGGATTGTGAGAGAGATGTCCAATTGCCATTTAGGCCCGATCCCATTGCAACTCTAGTACTTTGCAGGTGACAGCTACATGAAAACAATTCTATACCCAATCGCTAAGGTTTAAGAGGGAAAAGAAAGAGAAAATATGTCTGCATAGTATCATGAAGAGCCCCTCAAAACCTAAGAAAATGAAGCTTGGGAGAACGAGAAGAGAGCTAATACTGCTTTTCTGTTTTATTCTGCTCTGGGGCGAGTCCTACAATTAAATAACTGAAAATCCGCCGAGACCGGTTTGGCTCAGTGGATGGAGCATCAGCTTGTGGACTGAAAGGTCCCAGGTTAGATTCCAGTGGGGGGCATGTATCCTGGTTGCGGGCACATCTCCACTGTGGGGCATGCAGGAGGTGGCTGATCGATGTCTCTCTCATTGATGTTTCTGACTTTCTATCTCTCTCCCTCTCTGTAAAAAATCAATAAAAATATATTTAAAAAAATAAAATAAAAATAAATAACTGAAAATCCAAAGCATTGACATTAACTTGTGGAAAGCAAACAAGAAATTTTATCTAAATGGTTGAGTCTGCAAAGGTGACATCTGTTGATTGATTCATCTGTACAGATTCCATTTAAGCCTCTTTCCATGTATTAATTCTTTTAGTTGGCACAATCCAAAATTCTAGTATCATGTCCTGTAGGTACTAGTATCATCACCTCCTCCTAGTTCAGAAAATCGAAGCAAAGGGGTATTAAGTAACTTGCCCAAAGTTGCTCACACCCCTACTGAGTAGCAAAGCTGAGACCCCTGCCTTCCGAGTCTGTGCCCTGCAGCACTAAGCTATACTGTCTTTCCAGAACGATGGAGAATGATGATGATGGGACAAAGGAAGAAAAGGAAGCCTGCTACCTGGAACAAACGGGTATGTTTCCCGCAAAAGTTATTGTCACGGAAGCTTAAGCTCAGAATGTGAAAAGGATCTGGAGTCAGGTCAGCTATGAGTCATCTGGCAGTTTTGTTTAAATTTGCATGCGGAGCTTCTGATAGAATTTCCCTGCCCCCTCCTCTCCAAAGCTGAACTGGTTTCTGTCAACTTGATTCTTTCCAAAAATGAGCAAAAACTCCAGCAGTCTTTGTCTGACCTGGGCACCTTCCGAGGGAAAGCTGGAGAACCAAAGGGGACTTTGAGGGCGTCCTGGCTCCACCACTTACTACTTGTGTCACCTTAGGCAAGTCGTTGACGCCTTGGTTTCACTAGAACTGGGATTCTAAAGCTCTTCCCACCTCCCCCTCTCCCTCCTCCCCTATACAGAACGCAGTGAAAGCGCGGGGTAAGGGGTCCGGAGCTGTACCCGCGTTATTCTAGCCCTTATGGAGAGGGGAGCGGGGGGTGGCAGGCCCAGCTCCACCCCTCGCCTATGCCTCATAAATGAAAAAAAAAACAAAAGAGGAGCAAACCCAGCGCTGCAGGTGGATGAGGGGAGGGAGAGGCAAGGGAAAGACGGGGCGTGGAGTCGCCTCCCTCTCTCTGTGCGTGGACTGAAAGCAAACCCCCTCCCTAAAAAGGGGCTGCTACCTCGGCGGCGGCAGCAAGCTCGGGAAACGCTGCCATTGGTTCCTCTCCGCCGCCACCAGCCGCACCGACACCACGGAGCTCGCCGCCATGTCCTGCAGCCCCGAGGCTCTCCCACGCGTGGGCGCACACCAGCTGCGTCCCACAGCTCTGCAAAAGCTCTGCTCCGCCCCGCAAGCCTCTTGTCCTCCGCCGGCCACCGTCCCGGTCAGAGCCGTGCGATGGGCGGAGCCCAGTGTGGTGGGCGTCTCCCCCGAAACCAATCAAGACACAGGGCAGCGCTTCGGAGCGGTGATTGGCCAATCGGGCCGGCGATTGGCCAATCGGGCTGCGTGTGGTCCCGGCTTCCCCCGCCCCTCCGCCCCGGTTGGGTCGTGCTGGCCGCCGCCTCCCTGGGACCCAGGGTTTCGGAGCGCGGGTTGCTCCCACGCCCGCCGGCTCCGCGCTCGCGCCTCCGGCTCGGGTCGGAGATCCCTCCTTGCGATCTTTATCGGGAAGGAGCGGAGGAG
>PVJN01033913.1:0-22992 GCA_004026805.1 Lasiurus borealis | reverse complement strand
TGGTTTGGGGGGCAGTTTATTTTCCCATAATGCCATTGATCAATGATTTCCTTTCAGCAGTGATGTAATTAAAGGGCTTTAGTCGGCTTCTGCTGTGTTGCCTTGAAATTTATTATTCTGGAGATTTAAAGAAGATCGATAGGGTGCAGTGGCCCGATGTTTAGACTGGAGTAGGAGGACCCTACTGAGAGTATCAGGCATGCAGAAAACAAGGCTTTAGGACACAAAAAAGATGTTTACCTGGGACCTTGAGCTGACCTATTCACAACAGATCCTGTATAACCAGTAGCACTTTAGTACTTATTTTTAACACAGTCTCAAAACTACTTTGTCCTCTTTGTTATTGATTTTCAGAGTTTGTTTTAAAGCAATTGAAATCAAATATTCCTGTTGTCAAAGGAAGAATTAAAATTTAAACATATGTGCCAGAAATACAGATTTCAAATGCCTTCATCATGAAATGGGAATAAAGCATTATTAATTCTAGGAATGTGAATGTCGCTAAAGGCTCAGTAAGATCTATTTTAAAATGTGCCATTTATTTGCCTTATTTTAAAACTAAGCTCAATACATAGAGTTTATTTTTGTGTGTTTACAAATACACATGCAATGAACAGTGTTCTTAAGCGATAAAAATAGCACATTTGACCTACCACTAACTAGAAATTAATAATTTCCTTACAACCCTAGCCGGTTTGGCTCAGTGCATAGAGCATCAGCCTTTGGACTGAAGGGTCCCAAGTTCGATTCCCAGTTCAGGGCACATGCCTGGGTTGCAGGCTCAATCCCCCAGTGTGGGGCGTGCAGGAGGCAGCCAATCAATGATTCTCTCTCATCATTGAGTTTCTAATTCTTTCTCCCTTTCCCTTTCTCTCTGAAAGCAATTAAAATAAATAACATTTTTAAAAAATTTCCTTACAACTTACATGATTTGATAGATAAGTAAAATTGTCCAGAGATTCCTTATGATATTTACACTGTGCATCCTGGGCTGCTTATTACTATTCCAATAAAGTCTAAATAAGTTGAAAATAACAGAGGCAAATTTAAGTTCCCAAATTTTGTGTGTTGTTTTGTTAAGAGTTCTGTGTAAAGACCAACTTCAAATACATTTGAAAATCCTACATACTACTTTTAGAGAATCTCAACATACAGTAGCATATTTTTGTTTTTTAAGAAATCCTGAAGTAATCTTCTTTAACTCTGCTTACCAAAACATCTTTCATAGATCTTTGTGGAGGCCCGGTTTCAGAAATGCAAAAGATAGTGAAAAGTCCTGAATTCTAGTCCTGGAGTTGCCTTTCATTGCCCATACAGTTTTTACATGTTAAATAATCACTCTGTGTTGCAGCTTTCTTATCAGTGACATGAGATTGTGTCAGAGGTTAAGGTTGGACAGGGAAAGATACACAGTATCCCAAGGGCTTTTTCAAAATCTGGATTCCATCAGACCCTCTTTCTGATCGCTGAGATTGACTTTCGATGCTTTGAGCAGCTGGTTAATTGTGCCAGTATTAAAAACATTTTTATCAACATTATAGTTTCTTTATTTAACTGTCATTTTTAGGGACTTTCCATCATCAAAGCTATGTTAAAAATATAACAGTTATACTTAGAAAACCAAGAATAAATATTAGCACAATGTATTACCTTGCTAAATTTGGTGGGTACTGACACTAGGCATCTCTTGATAAAGAAGACAGCCCATCTAGCCAGAGAACCGGAGTGGTGTTGCAGACACACCACTTGATAAACGTTAACTAATCTATAAACATTACTAAGACCATGTGTCAGAGTTAAGGAATAACCAGAGAAAAATAGCCATAGCAGGGGGAAAAAATGAGCAAATTAGAGATTTTGTTTACATTTTAATTATCGACAATAATCATTTAGAGTGAATTAAGATTTCTTGGTATTTTAGGAGCACCGATGGCTTAGTGAAAAACTAATGCATTTGAATTAAATATATGTAAGGAAAGAGGCGCTAGAGGGATACAAAGAGCCATAAACCCTGCCTCCTAGTGCTCTGAGCCCAGAAGACAATACTATAATACAAAGCCGAAGTGACAAATATAGGTATCCGTGAAATTTGATAGAGGCATAGTTGAAGGTGGAGTGATGCAATGTTTTATTCTTTCTTTCCTAATTTATTAGCTTTATTTTTTTTTCATAGCATTCACTACTCTCTAACATATTTTATTCCTGATTAGTGGTTAGCATCAGGCTTTCCTACTAGAAAGTAATCTCTATAAAAGCAGGAATTTGACTATTTGTTTAATAACATATACTCCATCCTTTAAGATTTGCTAACATATAGTAGGTGCTCATTAAAGGTCATAGGCTTTCTATAGAATTGTCTGATTGTCTGTCTTATTTTCATTTCTTTTCTTTTGGACCTGCTTCTTCTTTCAAAAAAAAAAAATGTGTGTGTGTATATATATATATATATATATATAGTGGTGCCTTGAGATACGAATGCCCTAACATACAAGATTTTTGAGATACAAGCCGTCCAGTGAGCAATTTTTGCTTTGAAATACGAGCAACATTTGAGATAGGAGTAATCGCGTGGATCGGCCGGCTGCACATGACCCACCAGTTTACTGCGACTCGAGCATCTCATAGTTTCCCACGCCTCAAGATTACGGAACGAATTAAACTCGTATCTTGAGGTACCACTGTGTATACACACACACACACACACACATACACATATATACATACATACAGAGTTTGGGAAATAGTCAAGTATTTTTTTCATTCTGTTATTTAACTCAATTTTTTTTATGAAATCATCCAGCTTGAAAGATTCTACCAAATATATGGAAACTATTATTTTCATAGAATATTCCATGAGAGTGCCTTTCCAATCCTGGGTACTAATACTTTGGACTATTGGGATTGTAGAGGGTTTGATTTGCGCTCTGGAGTCACACTGCCTTGGTTAGTTGAGCTTTATCATTTACTAGCTGAGTGACTTTAGATAATCACTGAAATTCTCATGCTTCAGTTTCCTCACTAGCAAAAGTGGGATATTAATGTTGAGCATTAAATAAGTTAATACATATAAAGCAGTTAGAATTATTGCTAATATATAATAACTCAGGAAACATCGGCTTTCATTTTTATTAATTAATAGTGTTAATGTGAGTTAATTGAACCAGAACTCACTATAGAAAGAGAATAAAAACTATTGGTTATTTGTTATCTTTGACAGATATAATAGTTTTACATCTTTGTTTCTTAGACAAGATGAAGAGCCTGACAAGATTAATATTTTGAGTTATATTAAAACAAATTATTTTAATTGGTTCATGGTAGGCTTCATTAATATATTTGACTTCAAAATATATAATTTGCATAGATTTGCACTGATTAACTATTCCTAAGTTGTTTTTGCTTTATTAGATTTTTTTAATCAGCCTTTTATTTTAAAGTTTCATGGAATTTCAGATGTGATATATCTAAACTTTTCCTTCATTGTGTCACAAATTGTTTTAAGTGTTCAGAATATAGTGCCACATCTTTTATCCTGAAGATTGCTGGGTACATATCACACATGCTGAATACCTATTTTATTTGTGCTCTCAACTTTAATGTCAGTTTTAAAACATGTTCCCAAATCCTATTACACTTCTTCCTTTGAGGAGAATATATGTCCTCTCCCTTTGAATCTGGACTTTGTCACTACCTGACCATTACATACAGCAAAGTATTATGGTTTCCAGGTCTGGACCTTGAGAAATTGGCAGCTCCACTCCCTGTCTCTTGGAACACGTGCTCATGGAAACTAGCCTCTGTGCTATGAGGAAGCCATACAGCCTCATAGTGGGGCCACATGGAAGTCTGACAACTTCAGCCGAATTCCAAGTTCACAGCTAACAACAATCAGCAGCTACATGTGTGTGCAGGTCATCCCAGCCCTTCTATTGCCCCAGCGGATGCTGAAGCAAAGGCAGGCAGCTCTGTTTGAACCTTGCCCAAATGCCATGTCATAGGCACAGTTAGTGGCTGTGATTGTGTAAGTGTGGGTTGGTGCATGTCACAGCAAAGATAACTGACATATAAGGGTGGACTCTTCCTTTTTTCATGGCAACATTTTTAAGGGAGTAAATATCATCGAAATAGTTCTCAGAATTTGGCCTGGAAAGCCATTTGCTATTTTCTGCAGAGGAATAAACTCTTTAGAATGTCTGTGAAATTTTTCTTCTCTTTGAATGTATTTGTTGTACTTTCACTGCCTGTAATAACTGCAAGTTGTCTTACCATTATCATCATTGTTATTATGGTTGTATTTTGTATAGAGCAGGGTTGCAAATATGGGGCACTGAGCCCACTCCTTTAGACTTCATGTATAACGTATTGCTAGTTAATCAGTGTACTTTTTCATGCTGAATCCAGATGTAACTTCAGAATTCTCAGCATAGCATGTCATATTGTTACTATCAGTTCCAGTGGAATGGACATCTGAGATGAGACCTGTAGTTTATTAAATATTTTATAAATATTTTAAAATTTTACATGTAATATTCTCATGAGATATAATTCTTACCCCTTCCCAACTTTGCCTCGAAACTCCCAGAGCTAATTTGATGCCACCATCTCTGCTTACCTAAAGGCATTTCACTTATTTTCGAGAGGTCTCTGCTTTACATACAAGTTTGTTTCCTTTTATCTTCCTTTAACCTTTCCTGTAGCTTTTTTGTGAAGTCAAAAGTTATGCAACATCTTGGGAAAATATATTTTTGAGGTTTTTCCAAGGAGACATTATAGTGAGTGGAAAAAGCTGTTATAAATACCCTATAAACAGTTTTTGCTATGGGACAAAGAGATAAGAAGTACATAAGTGATAGGTTATTTATAAAATTTTATAGTATATCTGGAGACAATGATCAAGTAAGGGAACCTAAATTAGTTTAGGCCATGCTCTCCCAGGTGCTGGACAGCTTATGCACTTTAACGTGTTTGATCATCAGAATACACCTACAGGGAGAATAGTACTATTCAAGTTTTATACAGATTTATCAATCATTTTTCTTATTTGTCTGTTAATTTCTTTCTTCTGTAAATTCTGTGAAGGATTTGATAGCAAAGAAATAAAATGGTGATGTGTGAATTTTTCAAAATCAGAAAAAGGAAAAATAGACATTAAAGCGAAAGCTTCCCTGAAAGAATTGGGGAGAAATAAATTACCAGGGACAAGTAGGGTACTGATAGAATTATTTTAAGGGACAGAGAATGAATCGGACAAAATCCTAGCAAGAATATTTCAACAAATACAGCAAAACGATGGCTTACAGACTGGAAATGTCCCAATCAAAGGCCCAATTTTCAAGAAAGGAGATGCCAAGAAGTGCAGTAGCCATAGGGGCATTACTCGCATTTCCCATGCAAGTAAAGTGAAATTCAAAGTGATGCAAGAAAGGCTTCTACCTTCTATGGAGCAAGAAATGATGGATGTTCGAGCTGGATTTAGAAAGGAAAGAGGCACTTGAGATCTAATTGTGAACTTTTGTTGGATGCTGGAGTGCTCCAAAGAATATTAGAGGAAGACTAGCCTGTTTTGTAGACTGCAGTGAAGCCTTTCACTGCTCAGATCATGAAAAGGTGTGGTCGTCCTGAGAGAAATGGGCATGCCTCAACATTTATTCATGTTGGTGCATAATCAAGACATAATATGAATAGGCAGAGTGATTTCCTATAGTCAGAGGCATGAGACAAGGTTGTATTTATCTCCCTTTTTGTTTAATCTGTACACAAATCACATGGAAAACTGGGCTAGACTCGGGAAGGAGGAGTGAAAATTGGTGGAAGAAACATCAGTGACTTAAGATAGGCAGATAGCCCTATCAGAAAGTAGTAATCATTTGAAATGATTTTCTGATGAAAATGAAAGAAGCAAGTGTCAAGAGAGGACTACATCTGAACAGCAAGAAAACAACAATCATGACTACAAAAGAAATATACAACTTTAATGTAGACACTGAAGACACCAGAATTTTTAAAGATTTTATTTACCTTGGTTCAGTCATTAATTCCAATAGAGACTGCAGCCAAGAGCTCAAGAATAAGGCTGAGCCTCAGAAGGGCAGCAGTGGAAGAATTAGAAAAGATCACCAAGAGCAAAGCTGTGTTAAGGCTACGATCATCTGCAGACTTGTGTTCTCAATTCCTATCTATAGATGTGGAAGTTGGACAGTGAAGAAGGCTGATAGAAAAAAATCGATTCATTTGAAATATGGTGTTGAAGGTAGAACTCTACAGAGACCTTGGGCTGTCACAAAGATGAACAAATAGGTCCTAAAGCAAGTTCAGCCTGAACCATCCCTGGAGCGGAAGCTGTCCTACTTTGGGCTCATCATAAGAAGGAAAGGTTCTTTGGAAAAGACAGTAATGCTGGGAAAACAGAAGGCAATAGAAAAAGAGGACGACCGGATATGAGGTGCATTTACTTCATAAGCGAGGCCATAGTCTTGAGTCTACAGGAGCTGAGCAGGGCTGTTGAGGAAATGACATTGCGGATGTCACTCATCAGAGGTAGTTTAGAATCAGAGACGACTTAGGAAGTACACACATAACAGTCAAGAGCAGGAGAAAAATAGAACAAGATTTATTCATCGTAAGAGCCTATAGAGTTGCTGTCTCTTGTTCAAGGTTTCCCAATAGCCAAAGCCCAGCGCATATTATTAAAGAGAACCTAAAGTTTCTCTACAAAGCTTCTCCTAAAAGGAAATTCTCACATAGGGTTTCATGTAGGGGATTTTCTTATTAAGTGAAATATTGTAAACACTCAAGTGGTATTTTATGTGGTCTTTACTATCTTTTTATCATTGTCATCATCCCTATATTATACAGTATATGATATCTTCAATATTATAATTGCAAGAAATGAAATAATAGTTTTTATTCATAGTACCTCTTTTCATGTCCATCAATAGATGCCATTTTAAAGCACCATAGTTTTATTCAGTTTGTTAGGAAAATATGGTCCAAGAATACAGCTTTCTGGTGAATCTGCTTAAATCTAGTTAAAACCCAGTTTATATGGAGGAACAGAGAATGCTTGTTTTTGCAACAGTCCTTCCTATGTGAACGTTCAACTAGGCTCCTGTTGTAGGTAAGTGGGAGCCATGTTGTCTTACTAGTAGTTTTTAAAAGGGTCTGAAATGCAGATACTCTGGTTGATTCAGGAGTGACTCTTACTTAACCTTTAGAGATCAAAGAAACAGGAGATAGGTTGGCATTCTGTTTTGGAAACCAAGGAAGCTTATGAGTACTCTCTCCGAGTATCTAGCCCTAACTCCACAGGAAGGTAGGCCAAAGGGGATACTTCCAGGAAAGCCCAGAGTTTTTGTCAAGAATTAATGTTCCACACACCTCAGGATAAGAACATATGAAAAAGCAATTCCCAAGCTGTTATAGCCTTGAGCATAGCAGAAATTTCTTTATTATTTCATACTTCATCTTATTCTCACTATGGTCCTAGGAAATTCTTGGTGGTGTTGCCATCAAACGTCAGATTTAAGAAAAGTAGCTTCCTAGATAAATGACCAAGATTAATTTGTTCACTTGAGTAAAATTAGAGATTAAATAAAGCAACAAGCAATACTTTTCTGCCATCAAAACTATTTGGAGCCTTTCTTCATTTGTAAGTTGTGTTCTCCCCAACCAGTTTATCATAATTAATTTCAGGAAAGTGGTCTCACCTACATTGACTGAAAATATGGCTCACCTTATCTTTATAACAGACAACCCAAGTTTTTAATCAAGTGAACTTTATAAGGAGACATTACTATATTCCAATGAGAAAGGGATTTAAAATTTTTGACTTTCAAAACTATTTTTCTAGCACTAAAGAGCTGACAGGAAAGTATGCCTTGATATTTCTAAGTGGCAAATAAGAGTAAGATTTACCTTGAAAATATTCTACATGAAGTCCTAAAATCTTATTAATTACCTATTTGATGAAAATTCACTATTAAGTACCCAATTGAATTTGTTTTGGTCACATTTTAATGAGTCATTACAAATATATTTGAATTGTGTCAGTTATATTTATATCAAATTTTTGCAATTGTTAGAATATCATCATAATGAATATTAACACAGGAATGAATGAAACATTTAATCTATAGACTTTTACAAAGATTTCTCATGAAGTTAGTGTGAAATTCAGGAACCTCACTTAATAGTACTTAATGCTATAACCTCGGCATGTTCTTTTTTTCTCCGTTGCATGGCAAACTGATGGTTTGGTTCTTAGATGTGGTCTTAGGATCACAACCCAAAATACAAATAGAGAACAGCCACTCATGGAGCTAATTCAAGCAAATAATTCTTTACTGCCCTAGCTGACAATGTATTTGCCACTTACTACAAACTTCCGTTTCCGTTTTTATTTATGATTTCTGTTCTTGTAAACAAAGTGAAGAGCCTGCCCTGAGTTATAGAGCTGCTCCACTCTGAGTGATCTAAACAGATCACTTAACCTAATGACATAAAGTCCATAGAAGTTATTTTCCAACTCTAAAATCATGTGATTTGTTGGGATTTGTGCCTGCAGTTTGGATTTGCACCTGTTTCATATTTAGATTGTGCAGGTAATGATGGCCCCTCCTTTGGTGCTGCCTCAATAGATTGGCAGATATACTGTGTTATAGTACCCAGCCCCTCACAAAGTCGATTTATATCTTCCACAAAACCAAAGAAAGAGTATACATATGTGACATTTTACTTCTAGCAAAAAAGGAACTGGTACAGCACACTCAAAGTTACCCTTCATATTAGCAGTACATATTACTGTAACTTTTTTTACATTAGTAATTCTATGAAAAATTTTGTGCACATTGAAAGAAAATTCCAGATTATTCACTAACTCAAGTGCGCACGTGCACATACACATTCTTTTCTGTATCTTCCTCTCCCTCTCATTTCCCCCTCTCCCTTCCTCGTTCCTCCTTCCCTTCTCTTTGGCAAGACCCAAAAAGCCTCGTCATACAGAAGCTTGAAGAATTTACTTGTTTACCTGTGTCATGTAATATCCTGGCATGTGTGCTTATACGTGAAGCACATTGAGTCACATATATTACTTCAAGAAAGGTCATTATCTCCTATTTGCTAGGTGTGGTGCTAGACACTAAGGATAAGATAAACAACATAAACCTGACCACTGCCCTCCATTTAGAGGATTAAGTGGTGGCACACTCTTTATGAATAAGGATACAAATGTGGTTGAAAGTAAAAAGCTTATGAGAAGATTTAACGTGACTTGCCTTGAGACACAGTAAATTAGCCAAATAGACAAGAGTCTTAAGTCAGAATCCTACAACTCTATGGTAGCCTAAGGAGCTGTGATCATCTCTAATTAGCAGTATGGAAAGAGTACTGTTCTGAGAGTAATAAGGTCCTGGTTCCTGCACTGGCTCTTGCCACTAATTAGCTGTGTCACTTTGAACAAGTCACTTAACACATCTGGGCCTCAATTTTTCTCATTCTGTAAGAATGAGAGAAGTGAACGAGGTGGTCCCTAAGATCCTTTTCAAATCTTGAGAATTTATGCCTATCTAAAGGTATGAAGCTATCATAAATGAGATGCCTCGTTTGCTTAATGATTTAAAATAATATATATATGTAACTCTTACAAATATGTATATAACTTTTTCTTACATATATGGGAAAAGGATAGACTAATAAGAGAGCATAGAACGACCAAGGCTAAAATTTTTATTTATTTTTCCTCCATTTAACAACAACTTATACACACACACACACACACACACACACACACACACACACACACACACATAACTTTTTCTATACACCTGCAATTGTCTATTGTAAATTAGTGCCCCTGGGCAGGGGTTTGTGCACATTGAAAGAAAATTAATTAGAAGGTGGCCTGAGGGGCAGGACTGGGTGAGATGGGCAGACACACCCTGAAGCCAACCTCCAGAGGTCCCTCCCTGGTCGGCACACCTGGGGCAGTACCACAGCTCGAAGGGCATCTGCTGAATGAGCAGGGTCTCTCTGATGATCAGGATGAAGCCTGGCCTGCAGGGAACAGGCCGAAACCAGCTCTCTGACATCTCCCAAGAGCTCATGAGAGGGCAGTTTTCGGGTGACCCAGTTCAAAATAGGGCTCCCTCCTCTCTGGTTCCAGGGTGCATCACCTGAGAACCCCCACTGCCAAGTCACCACAGCTCTGCAGCTCCTGCGTTGAGCTTCTGCCCCTGGTGGTCAGTGCACCTCATAGCCACCAGTCTGACAGTTGGATGGTTGCTTTGCCTTTTATGTATATAGATAATAAAAATGTCATTTATATAACCACAAAATAACAAAAATAAACTTCATTAGTTAATTTAAAACATTTTACTGAGCACTTACTGTATGCACACAATACTGTTCGTTACTAGGAGACAGTCAAGCTGCCTGCTTTTATTGAACTTTGTTCTAGTGGGAAAGCAAACAAGAAATTTAGTTATTTGTATAATTTTTATTAATAATTTTGATAAATGCAGGAAAGGCAAAGGATAGACCTATAAGAGAACATAGAACATCCAAGGCTAAAATTTTCATTTATTTTTCCTTCATTTAACAACTGAAGTATAATTTGCCTGGGACTTAGGAGGGTTTTCTCCAGATATGAGACTTTCAGTATTCAAACCAGGAAAATTCCATGCAAATTGGAGTGTTGATCACACAAGACCATGGTATCATTTCAAAACAAAGAAGATGGAATAAGGTGATTGAGAATAGTGTAAATGAAGCTAGTAAGATAAGAAAAGATAATTCATAGCCTTATGAGCCTTGTTCATTTTAGAATTTTGCTTTATTTTTTTTCTAAGTGGAAAGCCATTGCAGGACATGACATGATTAGAATTCATTCTTAGAAAATCTATCTGCCTGTGGCAAGAAAAGTGGATTTGGTGGTGTTGGTGAAGGTTGTAGTGGTAATAGTGATAAGATTGGCACAAAACCAGCTTTAGAAAAATTTCTAGTTATAGTAATTAAAGTGTGAAATGATGATGGACTAGGGTAGTGGCAGTAAAGCGTCAAGAAGTGAACAGATGAAAGTATTTGATGTGTTAAAGGTAGATTATGAGCAACTTGAGATCAGTTTCTTGTTCACTATTGTAACCTTATCACCTACCACAGTGCCTGGTGTATATGTGCTCAATAGACATGTTTTAAATAAATAAGATGTGGAGTATTAGATCTAATGCGGATAGGCGATGAACAGTTAACATGGAAGGTTACTAAAACCTTTAGTTGACATTCTAGTGATGTCAAAGAATGTTCCATGACCAAGTAAGTTTGGGAATCATTATATTTCCCTTATAGAGAGAAGCAAAGCACATTATCATATGATAGTTTCTGATGAGTTCTGCAGTTTAATATTGTTCAACTCAATTTTTTTCAAAGATATTTGACTACAGCCGAGACCGGTTTGGCTCAGTGATAGAGCGTCGGTCTGCGGACTGAAAGCTCCCAGGTTCGATTCCGGTCAAGGGCATGTACCTTGCTTGCGGGCACATCTCCACTGTGGGGTGTGCAGGAGGCGGCTGATCGATGTCTCTCTCTCATTGATGTTTCTGACTTTCTATCTCTCTCCCTTCCTCTCTGTAAAAAATCAATAAAATATATTTTTTAAAAAAAGATATTTGACTACAGAACCCTTCCAGCACCTCATTGTGTGGGACACAGTTTGTGAAATGCTCCTCCTCATTTCATGAGTCTGATCTCTCATAAAAATTATTTTAGGGTGCTAGAACATTATCATTTTGATAATAGCACTTAAAATCTTGGTGTCATCAGCTTGGTATTCTGAGTAAATGTTTAAATAACTTACAAATATATCTCCACAAAAACAGCATATCTAGCAAGGCATTTCTTTAGTCTGTGTCAGCAACTACTATCATTTCTTTATCCCAGATTATAAAAGGGGAAACACTTTAAAGAACAAAGCATTTTAAGATATCCAGATTTTCATTTTATTTCAAAAATAAATTAATGATAGTTTTTAAAGTGAAATTAAGGTGTGTGTTTTTTTAAGTTTTCTTTTTACTTAGTTATTTGGCCTATTTTTTTTTTTATTATTACACTGTCTCTCTATCAAGATTCTACCCATAATACACCTCTCTAAGATAATTGTACTATAAAACAATATGGTGGCTATGAAATTTGCAAATACACTATTTTTTAATCTGAATTGGCTCTATGTAAATCCATTTCAGTCATTTTATTTTGTGGTATGTTACTAAATAGGATATTCACATTAAATAAAAATTATAATTTTAATGTGACTTTGAAACCCACTTTTGGGGGGAAATCCTGGTCATTCCTAATGTAATTGAAGTAGTCATCTTTTAAAAATTACTTCACACTGAGAATTTTAATGTCATGTATAAATTTTCCCTTATATATTTGTGTATTATTAGCTTTAGTAAATTGCTTCTTAAACGTATCTTAAGATGACTAAAATAACATCACAAAACATGTTTGTTATATTCTTAATTGTTTTGACCATAGAATTAATTTTAAAGTCAAAATGGGCATTGCTTTTTCATCATTTCCAGTTCAGAATATTCAGCATGTCACAGATGTTCATGAATAATGTCCATTTAAAACTGTTGGCAAAGAGTGCTGGTGAGTTGGCTAGATGAATTAAATGTTGGGGGGATCTGACAGGCAGCACGCTGCTTTGTGATCATTCCAAAGTTCTAATAATCTCCCTCACCTTCTCTGCCTGCCACTAATGAAAGAGAATAGGTGATTGCACCTCCGGCTATGTTCTGCGCCTAATGACTCCTCCAAAGGCAGATTTATGAAGAAAAAATTAACTTTGAATGAGGATTGAATTGGCCCTGACAGTCTGATAGACTGTGACACAGATTCTGTGGCAAAACAGACGTAGCCCTAATTGATTATCAATATTTTAAGCAAAGTGATGAAAATAAGCATTAAGTGATGAGAAAGGCAGTCTTAATACAGTAGGCAGTAACCAGGACATAAGAGAGTCTTTGGGGAGGTTTGCCCTGATTGCTATTACTGAATTTTATCTGTCAATTTTTACCTTTGCTTCCCAGCAGCCATTGTCCCTCCTTCGTGTACTTTTTTTTCTTCCCCCCTTAAAGATCTACGACTAGAATGTTAATCTTTCTGATAACACTGACAAAGCTATCTGCAGTCTCTTCCTCTAGAGAAGTTTGTTTAATATTTAACTCATTTTGAATTGAGATTAGCTTTCATGGTTTTACGGAACTGAGGATTTTTGTGATGCTTTGAGGTTAACCATTTTTTCACACACTGTTTCTAGATTTGTTGTTATTATCCATAAAATATGTACTAGCCTAAGATATGGCATTTCACATATTTCATAATATCAGGCATTATATCTTTTACATAATTTGCAGTAGTGACTTCAGCCTTAATCTTAGGAATTAAATAAAAACATTTTCCTAGAAATAAAACACACACACACTCACACACAAACACACACACACACACACGAGTCTGTATATATACACTGTGGTTACTTAAAAATATATTTTCAAAATAACAATAAAAATCCTGGATACTGATATGCCCAGATGCTACTTCAGAAATTAATTTCATAACTTCTGAAATTATTATATACCTTTATTCTTACAGATTATATAGTTAGTCTTCTATATTTGAATCATAGAGAAAAAAATCACACAAAAAATCTGTAGCAATTTAATTTACTATTTAAATTGATGAGCCAAGAACACAGTATTTGACATACATTATGATGTGTTTGTTGACTATTAAATAGGTTTTAGATAAATTAGCTTATTTAACACAGGAACCCTACATGTTTTTCCCATGTGTTAAAATATCCTCTTAATTATTAGTCATCGGTATTCATACTGTTCTGTGAAATTAGTTTCAACTAGAAATTGTGTAATTATTGAAAACTTTATGAGTCTCCAGGCTAACTGTAGAGAAAGTTTAAAGGAGACTTGTTAATGTTACAGATAAAATGACGCTAAAACAGATACTGTAGGATAGTGCTTCTCGGTCTTTCTTTTGCTGAGACATGCAAAAAGGTTCCGTCTGGTTGGCACACAAAGTTGGACTGATGAGGTCACTCTTGTCCAGAGGCTACCGAACTGCATCCACCTCAGACCATGCCTGGCTGCCCGGAGGGCTAAGAGGATCAATATCTCAGCACATCTGTAACTTGTTTGTGCCCCAACGATTGGGAAGCTCTGAATGGGTCACACGTAAGCACTGCCTTTGTAAAACTTAGATTGTTCATAGGAGTTTGAAAATTTAAACTATCTAAAATCTATCTAAATATTGAAAAGAGATTTTAAAAATTACCCTATGCTAGTGAGAACAAATATATCTCTAATGATAGTTTTGCTAGCTGGATTAATGATCTTAACCTTATTTTCTACCTACTGCTGGCTCTAATATCTCTTAAGATTATTTATTTAAGCAGGATATACTTTGTTTACATTTTATTCCTAGAAAAATATTAAATAAAACAAAGTTATCTTCTGGCTTAAGTATTGTCACTCATTCTTAGCATTCTTGGAATGATGTCTCTGAAACTTCAAAGGCCTTAAAACTGATCAAATCCAATTCTTAGCAGCCTGGGAAACTGTAGCCCAGGTCACAGATTCCATCATTGCTAAACTAGAACTAGAACCCATTTCTCCTGGTCCCTGGATTGTTCCCTTTCAGCTCTACTTGGGGTCCTTAAAAGTCTTAATGTGAGAACTTTTAAACTATTCTGTATTGTTAAATTGCATATTATACATTCACAATTATAAGAAGTAATTTGCAGTTTTCACTTCTAAGCTAGGTAATACTGTCATAGGAGGTTTTAATAAAATAGTTCTATTTGATTTACTTATTTTTTTTATACAGTGTCTTCCCTAGAAGCCTGACTGACATGGTTCTAATGTTCAGAATAGCCAATGGAAAAATTAAAAATCACCTATTATGCTAAAGTTTCCTTCATGCTAAAAATTATTTTGTTGTAATAAAAGAGTTAAACTCCAGTATAAGCAGTTAAAACTTTTCTAGCTTAGGTACGAATTCTACAAAACACTGATGTTGAATACTTGTCCTCTGTCATTCCATTTAACATTCCAACAGACTGTAGGAGAAACAGATAAATTATTCTTGGTGCGCCACCTAGTGAAATTCGGCTGCTGTGTATTTACTGGAGTACATTTAATTTGCAGTAGGCTGCACATTCAGCTCCCATTTATTATGCTTATAATTTTGCCAAAAAGAAGTTCACAACGGAAAATAATCCAAAAATCTACATCTAAAAAGGTTGATTTATTCTTCATATTTTGGTTTACAAAATTGTCAAGACTTATATATTATTAGCAAAAATATAAATACTTTCTCACTTAATCTCTGAAGGCATTGCCTTGAACAAAACACAGTAATTGGTAAAGATTTTTAAATTATGCTCGTCCAGCTTAAGTCTAAAATTTTAAAATTATATGTTCTAGAGAAAAGTTCAAAACACTGAAAATAGATGGTATGAAATCAGATTGAAGATTTTGTATAAAGGATTTTAAATATCTCAAGTTATTTAGCCTTTTATGATAAAACATATTGATGTTTTTCTTTAATGAGATTGTGTTTATCATAAGTCAAAAACATTTTCAAAATAATTTGTGCACATGTGCACTTGAAAATTGCATTCTTATATATAAAAATGCTGGGTCTACTGATTTGTAGTATGTAATAATACTGTGTTAAAAAAACTATTTTTAAAATTTGTGTTTTAAGTGTTTGCTGTGAAAACTTGTGTAGTTTATGTATTTTTTTTGTAACACTACATAAGCATTTATCTGCTTCACTTAATTTTTAATAATATCAGATTTCAAAATGCTAGCACATGGTAAGATAAAAATAATGTTATCATAGTTTTGTTGTTATAATATTAAATTCGTATTGTAAAATATCAGGGAAAAACCTTCATTCAAATGGAAGAAAAATGTCTCCTATATATCTAAATTTGTTGTGTACGAGGAAGAGTATAGGACTTTTGGTGGCTATCACTATAGTTCTGAAGATTTTTATTTGATTTACTTCTGTGAATATTCAAATTCATAATAATTGCTCTTAAATCTGTTATACAGAGAAATTCTAAAGTATAAGCCAGAATATTATATCATACCCTAAATGAATTTTTTGGTAAGAGAAAGGTTTACTCTTAAAAATGTGTAGATAGGTATGTTTATATATGTGTGCCAATATAAATAAATATACATCAAATTAATATCTTAAAATTAGAAGTTTTGAGGATCTATGCCAAATTTTCTATTTGGAATATTAATATTCATATGTCTAGAATAGAAAGTGCTAATTAATGTAATTTTCAGGATACTAATAAATCTTACAATATCCTTTTTGTCATAGATATTTCTAAAATATTTAAGTAACATGAACAGAATTAAATCTTTAACCTATGACTGTACCTCATTATTTTACATGTTAATTTTCAGCTTTACTCAATGAACAGTTATTTAGTAGCTAATGAACCATGTGTGATACTGCGCTGTAGTAAAGCCAGTGAGATATCTGACCTCAAGGAGTTGGCAGTCTAGTATGGAAGAAAGTTACATGTCCAACTGGCTATACAAGACAAATATAGGCCTCTCAGACCTAAGGAGATGAATTCGTGCTGACTAGGATAATAGGCTAATGCATCATGGAAGTGGTGACATCACAGTTGAATAGTTTGTAGTTCATACTACTATGAATGTAGTTAGAGCAAATGGAAATACAGAGCTAAATTTCTAAGTGAGACAGAGCATATCCAGGGTCTTAAAAATATGTATTTTCTGTTTAAAATAGGCCCATTTATATTCCGTACAATTTCCCAGAAATATCAGAAACTACATTACATATGCTTAGCACATATTTCTCCAAATAAAATTTTGTTACAAGGGAAGGATTCACTACTAAAATTTTGTAAATAGTCCCTAGCTGGTTTGGCTCAATGGATAGAGCATCAGCCTGCAGACTAAATGGTCCCAGGTTCAATTCGGGCCAAGGGCACATGCCCGGGCTGTGGCCTCAATCTTGTGGCGGGGGGTGCAGGAGGCAGCCAATCAATGATTCTTTCTCATCATGGATGTTTTTATTTCTCTCTCCCTCTCCCTTCCTCTCTGAAATCAATAAAATAATATATTAAAAATGAATAAATAAATTAAAGTTTTATAAATAGGTTAAAATATATGAATTCTAAAGAGTAGAGATACATGTAGTTTTATGCTAATAACTACTCTAGGTAAATACTAATTTCAATAAAAATCTATATAAAAGCCTAAGCAACCGAGCTATGACGCACAGTGACCACCAGGGGACAGACGCTTGATGCAGGAGCTGGCCCTTAGTGGTTAGTGTGCTCTCACAGCCAACCCTTCCTGGCCAGCCAACCTCCCGCGGTCTCTCCCTCCAGCCGGCTGGCCCGATCAACCCCCAGGACTGGGTGAGACGGCCCCCCATCAGCCAGATTGTTGCCCAGGCCGAGGGACTCCACCCATGCACGAATTCGGGCCTCTAGTGTATAGATAATATTTCATATTTTACGTAAATGTAATATCTAACTCATATGTGATACCATAGGATATGTTCTATTCTGAGAGCTTGGCACATATTAACTCATTTAATCCTTATATCAGTGATGGAGTTACTATTATCAATACTGTTTTCAGATGAGTTAACTGAGAGAAGTTGATTAAGATGATTGCCATAGGTCTCATTGCTAGGAATGGGTTGAGCCAAGATTCAAACCCAGGCATTCTGGTTTCAGAATCCATATCTTCAACCTCTCTGCTATAATACCTCAGTAATTCATTTTGTCCTGATTATAAACATTTTATTAATAGCTAGTGCTATAGAAGATATCACACTCTAATAAGTGTCTTCCATTTCTTTCATATATCCAAAGCTTTTGAATGGGGATCTGATAAAATATATGTTTATACCAAATTTCCAGGCTAGTGTGTAATATGTAACCAGACATCAGTATAAATAAAAGCCATTTTGATATTTTGAAGCTATAAACGTTTTCAGCTATGAAAGATCATTTTCTTACCGGTGTTTTCTTTCCTTTATTGAAATACTAAAAACAAGTTGATAAAGGTTAATGTAATAAACATTCATTGGCACTGAACTGAGTTTTTAAGAACACAAAGGTGAACAAGAAACACATATCTACCTATAAAACATAGAGAAATATGCTAATTAACTGGGATGCCATAACAGTTCGACCGGACAGGAGGAGGTTGTGCCCCTGCGTAACGGGTGGGGCAGCAGGGGCCTCTGTGCACCTGCCCTGGGTCAAGGCCTGATCAGCAAGGCAGGGCCCGACCGGTGACTCAAGGGTGGGTGGCGCCATGTGATTTTGAATCAGCACTGGGCTCCTAATATTAAATAAATGATTACAATATAATATGGTTAATGCCAAAATAGAGATACCATAAGAGTGACTGTCTAAAGTTAGGAAGGGATGTTCATAAAATATGGCATTTAAAAACTGAGCAAAGCCTTTCAGATCTAGGGTACAATAAAAGCACAGAATTGTGAGTGTGGTGTACTTACTAAACTGAAATAATTTCTTAGTGTTTAGAGAATAAAGACCATGCGACGAAGTAATAGTGGGAAATGTGAGTTGGGGCCACTTGGTGAAGGATCTTGTTGGTCATGCTAAAGAAAATGAGGTTTTCCTGTTTTAAAAAAAAATCTTAGGAAAATGAGTTTTTTCTGACCATTTTTTGAGAGCTCTTTTTGAGGAAGATAATGGATTCCACTGAGCCCACATCACAAAGGTAATTCTGTTCCAAAGTTAAATACCTCTCAGAAGAGTAGTCTGGATCTCTTTGTTTAGTCTAATCCCCAAGGGAAAGCTTAGAAAAGGAGAAAGAAGTGGTCCAGGAGTGCCTTCACCAAACTAATCAAAATTATTCGACTTAAGTTTTAATGATTAAACTGTTCTCTATAAATCTCTATGCTTCTGTGCTCCTCTAAATTTGGTTTCTGGGGAATATATTTATTTCTTAGCTTCTGGGCAATATTCATTGAGTCATGTATTTATTGAGCATCTACTCTATAGCAAATGTATCAAATGCTGGGGTAAAAGTGATGAACTGGAGAGACAGTGTCCATTAAAAATTTTTGAAAGATCCATTATCTTATTTTGACAGAATAAAAATACATATTTTTATTATATATCCACCACATGCAATCCTTTTATATCTTGCCTAAAAAGGAAGAGAAAGATTATAAATATGATGTGCATTTTGCAATGGAGGTTACTCAAGCACATCTTCAAATTTACTTAATTAGGATATTTGTTTAATCGGCATAAGAATGTGGCTTCTTGAACCCTAATTCAGCACACCCTTCACTGGGATACCCCAGTTGTTTGATAAAAATGTATTTTCCATTTGTGGATCATTTTGATTTGTTTTATTCCTCATGTTTTCTTCATTATACTGTTTAGTACCTTCTCCAGAGTAAACTGTATCAGTATCTGATTACATCAGTTTTTGTGTATCTGACTTGTGTGCATCTGATTACACCATTCCAAAACATATAAAGCAAATATTGACACAGTCGCACGAATAAGCTTTGAATCCTGCCACCATAATGGAAGATGTATTAAACAAAACAGCAAGCCAGCAGATTTGCTGTGGTGAACACATGTAAGATCCTGAATTCAAGACGTAGGGAATATATATTCTTCTCAAGTACTAATTGCACACTTACAAATTTGACCATAATTGATTAATAAAGCATACCTAAACGTATCAAAAATTATCATACCCACTATATTCTTTGACCAGAATGAAATGAAATTAAACATCAGTGTAAATAAAGAACACCAAATAATTTGCAAATATTAAAACATTCATCTAAGTGACATATGGATCTGCATACAAAAAAATCACACTGGGATAAAATGAATTTAAAATTCTATGTTTCTAAATAAAAATTATGTCGAGATTTAAAATTGCATAATCTAGACACTCATGGGGCCAGGAATCTGTAACAAGCTTTCCATGTGATGCTTATATATGCTGAAATTTGAGAACCATCACTTTAAAGGTACAGTAACTTAACCTACTTGAAAATACGTAATTAGCAACAAAATAGAGATTGTAAAATATTGGTGGTGGAAAATACTAGGACTGGAAAATCACTAGTAGTGTCTGCAGAATTGATGGGTACTGCGTTCCAGTTTTGAGGACAAATTCTCATCATTATAGCTTGGTAGAGTGACTGTAACTAGGATCTTCATTACATTATTTTCTTGAATTGTTGGAAGTATTTCTCTTGTTTAGAAACTTCCATATAGAATTTAAATATATGCATTCTTCTGATATATTTACTGTGTGTTGCCTATAAAAATATGTAAATATAAATGTCTTCTTAATCATCAAAATAACTTAAAGGATTCTTAAAACACATATTTTATATATAGTATGCTATATTAATGAAGTCCATGGACTTGCTAATAAAAATTTGCCTATAATAGACATGTTTTTGAAATTTTTACATAGATTTTGAATTTCTTACATATAGGGTGGGGAAGGGAGCAAAGTTATTTTAAAGTTGTTCATATGAAAAACAACACAATAATTAATAAATAATAATACAAGAATAATCTGAGTTTCATCATACTCACAACTATAAACCTATTTTTGCTTCACCCTGTATTTCTTACCTTTCTTATTTATTTCTAATCCAAGAATGTTCTGGTTTATTATTTCTTGTATTCAGTTATTTTTCTTTGGGACTGAATTCTGAGTATTGGTGTAGATCATGACTATGATTTTTAATGGCTACCATTTTTCCCCCTTATCTCTTCTACCTTAAGCTGCCACTGCTATTGTTTAATTCAACTGTCATATGAGAGAAAAGAACATGCCTTTTCATTAATAGGCTGGTAAAAGGTCATACATTGGTCCAGTTTACAGTTCACCCTGGAGAGTAAATGCAACAGTTTTATTATGTGCCTAATTTTCACAGATCTGGGGGAGTAGAAACCTCAAAGATCATTCCAAAACCAGGTCACACTTGCAGGGTGCTTCAAATTATCATTTAACAAGCTGGCATTATTAATTTTGCATTGTATTTGCAGTAGTACTTTTTAGCATAGTAGGGGCATTCCAGTTAGTAGGGCAATGATACAACTCCCTCTATCAGAATCTGGTATATAAAAGGTGCATTTAAAATATACTTTTAACGGGATTAAATCAGGACATGGCATAAAGCTCCTTTGGGGAAAATTTGTGGACTCAGCAGTGGAAGTCTGCATTTTCTCAGAGGTGTTAGCATTTTTAGTGTAGAGATGTATGTATTAAAGCACTGCAATCCAGCTATTGGCCTCAGACTTAAATGATGAGTCTCTCAAGTTGAGGCAACCAAAATCATGGCATGCACTTAAATACTGAGCATTTCGTATTCCTGAAAGAAAGCAACTTCAGAGTATTTATCAAGAGCATGGCAATTTCACACCACATTATTTGCTTTCATACTTATTTTACAATAGCATTTCCTACATGACCTTTCTGACTGAATAATTAAATTTTGACTAAAAAAGGATAAATTATCTTTCATTTAGAAACACTAGTAGAATTAGATTTTATTTTACAAGTTATTTCCACACTATTTTTAAAAAGACATGATAGTGTAATGAAAAGCACATACACATTTGTTATAATTCTTGACTCACCCATTTATTAGATATTTAACCTTGAAGAAATTATTAAGCCTCTATGAAACTTTAGAATATTATATGAAATTAGAGACCTGGTACATAAAATTCGTCCCAATCTGGGACCCCTCGAGGGATGTCTGACTGCCCATTTAGTCCGACTGCCCGTTTAGGCCTAATCCCTAAACGGGCATTCGGATGTAGGATCGGGCCTAAATGGGCAGTTGGACATCCCTCTCACAATCCAGGACTACTGGCTCCCAACTGCTCACCTGCCTGCCTTCCTGATTGCCCCTAACTGCTTCTGCCTGCCAGCCTGATTACCCATGAACACTCCCCTGTTGGCCTGATTGATGCCTAACTGCTCCCCTGCCAGCCTATTTGCCCCTAACTGCCCTCCCCTCCGGCCTGGTCATCCCTAACTGCCCTCCCCTGCAGGCCTGGTCACCACCCAACTGCTCTCCCTTGCAGGCCTGGGTTCCCCCCATCTGCCCTCCCCTGCAGGCCCGGTCATCCCCAACTTCCCTCCTCTGCCAGCCTGGTCACTCCTAGCTGCCCTTCCCTGCAGGCTTAATCGCCCCTAACTGTCCTTCCTTGCAGGCCTTGTCTCTCCCAGCTGCCCTCTCCTGTTGACCTGATTACCCACAACTGCCCTCCCTTGCAGGCCTGGTCCCTCCTAACTGCCCTCCCCTGCTGGCCATCTTGTCACAGCCATCTTTTGTCCTCATGAGGGCAACCATCTTTGACCACATGGGGGCAGCCATCTTGTGTGTTGGAATGATGATCAATCTGCATATTACTCTTTTATTGGATAGGATAGAGGCCTGGCACATGGGTAGGGGCCAGCTGATATGTCCTGAAAGATGTCCTGGATCAGGATGGAGGTCCTTTGGGGTGTGGGGCGGCCTGGGTGAGGGGTCTGTGGTGGTTTGCAGGCCAGCCAAGCCCCCCAGTGACCCAAGTGGAGACCCTGGTGTCTGGGATTTATTTATCTTCTATAATCGAAACTTCGTAGCCTTGAGAGGAGCCAAGCCTCCTGCTTGCTCCGTAGCCACAGGCATTTTTGTTGGGATTTATTTATCTTCTGTAATTGAAACTTTGTAGCCTTGAGTAGAGGCATGGGTCAGCCAGGGTGTGCACAAAGCTTGGCTTCCTCCATCGCCTGTGGCAACTCAAGCCTCCTTCTCTCTCCAGCTTTGTGGTTGCCGCCATTTTTGTTGGTATTTATTTATCTTCTATAATTGAAACTTTGTAGCCTTGAGTGGAGTCCA